>JABUQX010084238.1:0-19277 GCA_015478945.1 Trachelipus rathkii | reverse complement strand
AAAAGAGAGAAATCCATCCCACCCAAGAAAGAGAAGAATTCAGTAATCGTTGTGGAACAGCTCCATTCTGCGACTGAACCTTCAGAAATGCAGTGTTTATGCTCTTCCAGATTTACAGGTGGGCGCGTCTTTCTATTGTGGTGGGGATTTAAAAAACTACACAATATATTTATTATATATATATATATATATATATATATATATTATATATATATATATATATTATAATATTATATATATATTATATAATAATATATATTATTATATATATATATATAATATATATTAAATATATATATAGTATATATATATATTATATATATATATTGTCGTAATTTATTTTAAATTTACTTCATACTGGTACAGTATTTTTAATATAATTAGAGATTGTATTCGCTTACGTGATTGACCTGAAAATCGTGGTTGGGGAATCGTGAATACATTGGTCATCATTTCCTATTTAAAATCTTTGTAAATAATAACTTTAATATCCAATTTAAAGAGAAAATAAAATTTATTATTATAAAATTGTTATGTGGTCTTTGGTACAGGCAGTATAAAAAAAACAAAAGTACCGTAGACTCCTCGGTTTAACAAGCTATCACTGCGTGATGACGTCATCCTTACCAAATTCGAGTGAAATTCTTTCCATACTCGTTGTATATGATTTCCATTAGAAATTTAAAAGGCCAATACAGAAATTGCTCTAACTACTTTATTAAATGTCCTTTCAAAATGCTTGCCTCCAGAGTGATTACTTTTTTTTTTTTTTTTTTTTTACAGTTGTCCCCCCCCCCCCCGGGCAAACCCCTATTCAAGGAGGCGGATGTTAAAAATAAAATCAAAAAAATTCAACTAACACAAAATTACGAGGATGAGCACAGACGCGGGCTTTAAGGTGGGGAGATTAAATTGAGTGGAAAACACAGAAGATGGAAGAGAATTCCACAGAACAAGAAGGTGCAGGAAAGAAGGAGGCAACCGCAGCAAACTAGTCGGAGTTGCTGATATTCAACACAAAAACTCATGTGCCGACACAGCACCCCTTGTGCTACGAGGGCGTCTTAAAGGTGGTAGCACGCGAGTTGGAAAGTTCCCTCGGGCACTTGCCGCTACCGGTACCTATAGAAAAGAGATAAAGCACCAACATCGCGCCCAAGATAGAGGGTCAAGGAACTAGAAGAACAGGACAGTTGATAAGTCTTTTTGCCTTTGACTCGGCCCCTTTCCCAAAAGCCGGGTGAAACCTGAGCCCCCCCAGATATGAGAGCAGTTATCCATACAAGGGCGGATGGAGCCCTTGTATAACTGGAGTAATTGTTAAGAGAAAAAAGGCTCGCAGTCTAAACAGAACTCCAGCTTCTTTGAGGCGCCTTAGCAACGTTGTGATGTGAGGTTTCCAGACATTTTTTTTGTTATGTTAAGGCCAAGGATGTAATATTGTCGACAGGAGAGACGAGAGAACCGTCGAAGAGATAGGAAAGTTAAAGGTGTCTTATGAAGAGGGAGATTTGTAGAAGTGAGTTTTTAAAGAATTGAATTTCACAAGGTTCAGACGGACCCCACCCGGAAATTTATCCAGATCAGCGAGGAATAGAATCGGAAATATTAAGACGAAAGGCAATTCTAAAGTAAAAAGAAGGAGCAGATTGAATTGAGTTGAAGAATGAAGTGTCGAGTGAATGAATAGAGTGAATAGAGTTAGAAGTGCAGGTGAGAAGATCATAATGAAAAGTAGGAATAAAGTAGGAGAAAGACAGAACCTGAGGAACACCACTATTGACAGAAAAGAAGAAGAAGTCGCTTCATCTTCCTTTGACATTAATGAACGATTAGAAAGGAATTAGACTTTAGCCAGGAAATTGCTTCATTAGTCCCCAAAGGAAGGGAAAGGCTTGGAGAGCAGTGACGCGTAGCATAACTAGGTTCAAATGCTTTGGATATGTTAAAAGCGCCACCACGCAAGTCTTCCCCTAGTTCCAGGGCGGAAAACCATAATCAGTACATATAGGAAAGTATATCGCCAGTAGACTCGAGCGCCGAAAAGCCGTACTGGCGATCTGAAAGAAGTGAATGAGATTTCCAGATGATCTAGGAATTGAGAGTTGAGGAGAGTTTCATAGATCTTAGATAGAATACAAGTTAAGAGCTATAGGGCGATAGTTAGAAGAGAATCAGAGCGGCTTCCTTTGTTCGGAATTAGTTGGACATGTGCGTGCTTTCAAAACCTTAGGGAAAGTTGCTAGTATTGAGGCATAGAGATATATAGTTGAACGAGGGCGGAGTCAGGCACGGAAGCACACTCCCTCCAAAAAGGAGGAGGAGTAATGCCATCCGGGCCACCGGCCTCCTAACCGTTCGTAGATTCAGGAGCCCATTTGCACCCGAATCAAATGTAATCCCAAGCAAAGGCATAGGACACCTGCAGAGGAGAAGAAGGAGAAGGAAGACCGGAATCGTCCAGGTTTGAGTTAGAGGAAAATAGGAGCCGAAGAGATTGGCCTTTTCAGATTTGGAGAGAATTAGCTAAAGAACCATCAGAGCGAATAAGAGGAGGAAAAAGAGAGATTTACAGAAGTGTATAGAGATGTTTTTGCAAAGAGGCCAGAAAGATTTGTCAGTAGGAGAACCCCAAGGAGGTTAGCGCACTTTCGTTTAATGAAAGCCCGCTTTGCTCGTCGAGAATCCCTGCAACGATTGCTAGCAGAATGAAAATTAGCAAGAGTGATAGAGAACGAGAATTTTTCCCACTCCCAATACGCACTGTCTCTAGCCTGGATGTCCAGAGAAACAAGCACGATCGAACATGGATTTGAGGAGAGAAGATTTAGTCGAAGAAGGATAAACCTGCCTCATCCCATCAACGATTACAGCCTCCCACCTTATCGCAGAAGTTGAAGCGTCACCAGAGACAAACCAGTCACTCAATTATAGTTAGCGTAGAAGCAACGCAAGCCCCCCAATCGGCCGATCAAAGTCCCAGAAAAAACGCATAGGGCCTGTTTATGGAGAGTGTTTGGAGAGGAAAAGTATTAAAATTAAGAGATATTAAGGTTGTGGTCAGATTTACCAATAGGAGCGAGGTGGTGTATGTATAGAGAGAAGGACTAGTGGTGAAACAAGTCAAGTGTGTTCAAGAATTGGTGGGACGATCCGGAATGTGTGTGGGTTCTTTAATTAGTTGCTCCAGATCGTTTAGAATGCTAAATGATTCGGCCTCCTCCCCACCCTAAATCAGTATGAGAGGGACCCCAACCATTCAGTTTGTGTACATTGAAATCCCTAAATAAAGGACCTCAGTATTTTGGATGAGAAGATGTAACAGTCTCGTTGGAAGTAGTAAGGTATCAAAAAAGGCGTGAAAATCTGTTCTGTTAGTGAGAAACAGTAGCAGAAGCACAAGATTATATGTGTAGTAGAAGGAAGAAAGATTTTAAGCATAGAACATCGAAGTTAGGAGATTCGAGACGTGTTACAGGAGTGTTTTTGTTTACATAGGCACGATTACCCACCCCTTTAGACGGAAATTATGAAAAATTATAGTTGACATATAAACGAGTTGAAGGATGAATTCAGCCATCTGGTCTCAGACAGGACAAAAGTTAGGATTAGAGTTAAGAGGTGGTATTCCAACTGGGATGCAGGAGTTAGATTGAAGCCACGGATGTTAGCAAAGTCGATAGTAAGCCCGTGCGTGCAAATCTGCCATCTTGCATGCACATACAGACACCTCACAAAACAAACAGACAAAAAAAACAGACAAAAAAAAAACAAAACGAAACAAAATTGGGAAAACACGGTAACTGCCGGTACATACACTTAAACCTCAATTATTTAAAAGAGCGTGCCATAGTTTGCTAATGTGTTGTTACAGTAAAATGTAAAAATATGATATAAAATTATAAAGTTAAAACACTAACGCTCTTTGTGCACCCCTACAAATTCACGAATTAAAAAAGTAAATAAACTGATTTAACATAAAAACCTAATTTAAAAGTTAAAGCGACAAAATTAATAAAAATCAATTTAAACACTGTTAAGACGAAATTCAAATTCATAAAAAGTATTAACTTTAAAAAAAAAAAAAAAAAAAAAAAAAAAAAAAAAAAAAAAAAAAAAAAAAAAAAAAAAAAAAAAAAAAAAAAAAAAAAAAAAAAAAGTTAAAACTAGGACTTAATTTTTTAAAAACTCGTAAAGTAAAACTTACTAAAAACGGAATAAAATGGTATCAAAGTAGTAAGATTTAATAAAATTCTAAATAAAAAAAAAAATTTGAAAAAACATACACACTTTCACTTAAACACAGCACTACATAAAACACAATAAAAAAAAGATAGTAATATTTCATGAGAGCACATTCAAGCACGTCTTAACAATGTATCATAAAGAGATTCATTTTAATTTTTTTTACTTATTCTTGAAGTTATTCAAGAAAAAACTATTAAATCACAATTTATGAAAAAATTAACTTATTTTAATTATATATTACATCAAGTTACATCCCTACTCCAAATTTCGTTAAAAAATATTGTTACTAACGAAGTTATTCAACCAGGAGTAATGCAATCTTTTTTAGTAAAAAAATTGCACCTTTTTTTTTCTCTTTTGGCTTAAAATCATAGGAGTAAAGTATCTTTTATAATTGGGCTACACCTTTGAAAATTACAATATTGATCCCTCTACTCTTAAAATGAGTAAAAGTCTCCAAGTTTGAGACTACCTAGGGTTACCTGTAACCACCTAAAAGAATAGGGTTTAGAGTGCTGGGAGCCCCAACCCTTTTACATTTTTGGCCAAAATGCTGCATAACCAAGGTGGGGGGGTTTTTTTGGACTTGGAAAAAAAAAAACCCCCACTTTTAGGGGTTTTTTAATTAAAAAATTTCGTATCCCGACTTTTTCCTAATGCACTTTTTGGGAATTTTTATTTTTCTGAATTATTTTGTTTTATAATTATTAGTACACAACAAAAAATAATAATGTGATTCTAATAATAAAAGTTTTATATAAAGTTTTAATAAAGCTCATTCAGCTGACCTTGGAGGGGTGAATGCGGACCACCATTGAGGGGTGATTCGGACCATCTGTGTTTAAATTCCTCTTTACATATAAATTCTTTTTGTTATATTTAATTTTTTACTTAATATAATAATTATTTATCATTATTAAAATCGTAATAAGTAATAAAAATGCAATACATACATAAATAGAATAAAAATAAGGATGTCGATTCACCCCCTCTCTGCTCAAAAATTGACACTTTTGGAATTCATATTTTTATATAAATTTCATTTTTTTTTTCAATTTTAATGTTTTACTTATATAAGTAACTATTTATTATATTTAAATTAATTATACGTAATAAAAAATGTTCAATAATAATACGGTAAAAATACGAAAAACAATGGTGTCCGATTCACCCCTTCATCAATTTTTACGGCAGGGTGAATCGCGGACCAAGTTAGGCCCCGTGATTTTGCCACTAATACTGTTTGGAACAAAAATTTAACTTTGCCAAGTTTAAAACTAACATACTCGAGTGTATACACTGAAAAAAATAATTAAAATCCATCCACAATTTTTCATTTTAAAACAAAGTTAAAAAAACTCACATTTTTCAAAAGTGAAATTCTATTGAAGGGTATTTTGTTACTAACATTTAAAACTATATTTTAAAAAATAAAAACTCTTTAGAATTAAAGTATGAATCTAATAAATTAAGTACAACCGCGTGGCTATTAAATGAGGGGAATTTTTTATATTATTATTATTATTTTTTATTTTATTTAGAGTGGACCGAATCACCCCTCTTAAAAAGCCGGGCCCGATCACCCTGCCTGACGCTATTCTTTTTATTTACATCCCGAACTACTATTATACCAAGTTTCATTAAAAAATATGTAAAATTCAATATATATATATATATATATATATATATATATATATATATATATATATATATATTAATAAATATGTATAATTTATATATATATATATATAAAATATATATATTCACAGAACCTTTTGTTTCCAAATTTGTGAAATAAAAACTGATACATGTAACTGGCATACATATATCTTTTCTTTGCCAAAGTTTAAAGGTCTCAAATTTTCTTTAGCTGTGCTAGGAATATTGGGCTATATTTTGTTAAACTTTGAAATTAATCAAAGTTATAGTTCTTTAATTAGAAGCTTAATAACTCGTGTGTTAAATTAGGCTTCTATTTTTTGAAATAAAATTGCATTTTAGAAAATTTGCTCCTCTTCAAAATTCATCAGTTTGAGTTGAGTTTGGGAGGGGAGAGATTGTTAATATACTCTTCACATATCAATCTTCCATCTGTATAAGTTTAATTGACCTATGAACGAGAAGGTCAAATTTTAGGTCACATTTTGACCTTTCATTTTTTCCAAGTTGAAATTTCAATGTTCTAAAGTTTATATTTGTTCCACAATTCCAAATTTAATATCAAAACAATCAGGAAAATTTCCTGGTTGTTTTGAATATATATAATTTGAATTAATATTTATTTCTAATTGAAGAAATAAATTTATTATATAAACTTCAATTATAATAAATTCACCAGTTGTAAACATGTTGGATTGACACCATATGCTGCAATCGTGAATTATTGTTTGAATTTATAATTAAACTATATAGTTTTAATTAACATATTAATTATATAACATATAGTTTAAATTTTGCTATCTTTTGATATTAAATTTATAATTTTAGCATTAGTAATTAAAATTGATGTTTTTTCGCTAATTATTTATTAGCAACAGCTTTTGCGGTCTTCCCGTTGCATATAAAAACTCAGAGAATCAATTTTTGAGTTACTTCTTTCATAACATTGCTGATAGTAAGAGCTTACGTTCCCTTTAATTGAATCCCAAAAAGCTCCAACGAAGAGTCATTTTACAATGCAGCAATTACAGTAGTAATCACTTTTGATGAAATCTATCCATATGACGGATTTCGATTTCCTTCTTTAGGGTACTCTCACTATTTAGGAAGTGAAGTACCACCATAAGATTAGGTTTTCAGTATACTTTTTTTTTATTGATACTGAAAAGGCAAGTTAAAATTTTCCTTCAATTATGTGGTTTTTTTGTAGTGAAATTTTATTAGGTAATATTTTTTTTATGTGAAAGCCTTCTGGACAATCGTTAGCTCCCCTTTGTAATGGCATTAATTGCTTCCTTCTCCTGTTTCAGAACCAATTTAGAAAAAGGCTTCAGTGTTTAATTTTTAGTGTTTAATTTTGATAAATATATTGGTTTTATGAGAAGTATTAGTCTCTGTGTTTAGAACTACTCTAGTTAGGATAGTCCTAGATACCAGTGGACCCAAAAGCCTTCTTATAAAATCATTGTATTTTGTTTGATAGGTTCTAAAAGATTTTGAATTAATCCGGTTAGCCTACGGTTGTTTGTGGTACAGTTTTCATCACTGAATTGCAAACATCTGTGCTAATCAACTTTCAAAATTGATTTTTAATTTCGTTTAAATTAGTGTCCAGTTTTAATGTTTAGGAATGGAGAATCTACGAGATTTTTAACTTTTCTTTTATCTCTCTCCTATTTTTTGGTGTAAAAAAGAAACTTTTATATTGTCAAGCGCTATAGTCACAAACACCCTTTAAACTGTTTTATTTTTTATTTTTTTAAACATACAGACTTTAAATTCGCACACATCGAGAGTAAAATTTATATATAGAATTTTGGGTTATAAAAATCAAAAGGGAAAATTTTGGAATAAATTCCAATGGTAAAAAAAAAACAACCAAATTTGAAAAATCAAAATATTGAAGAACATTGAAAGATAGAAATTTTCTTGTTAAAATTATTCACGATAAAACTTATCAATGATAAAATTTCGATATAAAGACTTTAAAAAATAAAAATGTTGAGAAAAATAAAAATTATAAATAAAAAAGTTATTAAAAAAGATAAATAATTGAGAAAGTATCACATAGAAAAGTATCAGAGTCTAAAAATTAAAATTTATTGAGTATTATTACTACGTCTGTAGGAAAATATTCTCACATTAAAATTTGTAATTGAAAAATATATTGTACGTGCAATTGTCGGTCGAAAACATTTATTTTCTCAAAATTCATTTGTCATTAATACTAGCAATTTATAAAGAAAATTTGTCATTTATCACAGAAGAAAAACTTATGTGTTAAAAATTATAAAACTTGGTGGAAGTTATTATTAAAAAATAAAAAACAAATATTCAAAAATAATAAAATTAAAAAATTGAAACTTAAAATTTCACGAGTGTGAAAAACTGATCAATGCAGGATTGCTACTCAAAACAATTCTTAATAAAAAAAATCTTATTTAGAACTTACCCCTTTTAAGTTTTATAATCAAAATATAATCTTTATATATATAATATATATATATATAATATATATATATATATATATTAATATTATATAATATATATATATATATATATATATTATATTATATAATATATATATATATATAAATAATATTATTATATATAGTATAATATATTATAAACTTAAAAATATTTTTGTAAAATAATAAAAATTCGATTTAATAGCTTGTCATGTGACATTGAAATTTTCGGAGGGAGTAAACTTACTGAACATCCATGCATGAAATTTCGATACAACAAATTATATATATATATATATATATATATAATATATATATATATATATATATATATATATATATATTATAATATATATATGTATATATATATATTATATAATATATATAATTATAATATATATATATAATATATATATATAAATATATAATCATTGTAGTAGTTATTGTAGTAGTATTATTAATTGTAGTTATCCAATTGGGTTTCGGGGCGAGTATAGTTACCCTCAAACAAAAGAGGTCACTGCTGGTTGGTAGTATTTAACAATAGATTCCTTATTTAAACACCCACTTATTTCGATCTATCATCGTGTTCTTCATTCTCCATGTTGAGGTGAGATACGATATAGAACAAGAACAAAGCATTTTTTTAAAGGAAATTATCCTTCTTCTTCAAATATCTTATTTGAACAGTCCGACTTATCCTACAAATATAACTGATGTTGTATTATTATTAATAACCAATAACAATTATTATTATTATTATTATTATTATTATTATTATTATTATTATTATTATTATTATTATTATTATTATTATTATAGTTAGTATTTTGCTTATTATTATTATTATTATTATTATATTATTATATTATTATTATTATTATTATATTATTATTATTATTAATTATTATTATTATTATTGCCTTTGTAGTTATAGTTATAGAAGTCTTAGTAGTATAATTTTATTGTTATTGTTATTATTATTATATGGTAATATTGTCATTATTATTTACCATACCTTCAAAAATTGACACAGGTCAACGTTTGCTATATTCGCTTTTCTTCAGAAACTATTCCGGACTAGGTCCCCAATTTATTGTCACAGGATTAGATTTCCGCCAATAAATAAATGTGACAATCCACGGAATTCGTTTTATTCAATTCACAAAATAAAATAAATCAAGTTGTCTAGGGTATAATCTCACAACACTGACTTCCACTTAAGTAACGAAAGTTCAATAAATAATCACGAAGTCTTTTGAATTCTAAATCCCTTCCAAGTCACAGGTGGACTTCAACAGACTATCAGTAGTCCTATACTTCTAATTCGTAAGTTGTTCTTCAACAAATAGTTTCTGAATCCAGCTTGCAGTCAAGCTCAATGGCTTCTAATGGCTTCAAAACATATACGAGCCTTTCTTCGAAATAACTTCCAATGAGTTCTTCTCAGGTTACTGTCAGATGTAATTCCCTTTAAGTCTTCACAAGACACTCTAAATTCTCTCTTCTAAGAATGATATTCCACAAGTGTACAAGTGTATTCCAAATGAATAAATATTTATCCGAAATGAATTCTTCTTATAACTCTTTTTCGCTGTAGAGTTTTATTGAAAACAGAATCCTCTAAATATAAATCACAGACGAGAGAGATGTCTCCAACGATGAATTACCAACAAAAGATAGAACCCCAGTGAGAACAAATTAACTTCTATTTATAAACTTTCATTGTATCTAAATGTCAGGATGTAAGTTACCTTGGGGCATCTTTTATTCATGGATAATTTGCATCTTAAAAAATGAAATCTTTATAAAATATTTCAAATAAAAAATTAAATTAAATTAAATACTTTTGTAAAATAAATAATGTTTCTAAATAAAAAAAATAATCTGAACCACTCTCTTCTGTGAGAGCTTCAAAGATCTCAATTCCTACAATCCTAATAACATAACATACGTCCCCATCAAGAAAGAAAACAGGGCTTTTCTTTTAACAAAAACATAAAAACATTAGTCCTTCACGTCCCAATCCTCGTCAGGTAATCTGCAGCAGTGTTTTTCATCCCCTTTATTGATTCTAATCTAAACTTGTACTTCTGTAAAAACAGTGCCCACCTCATCACTTTGGCGTTTATGTATTTGGTCCTCTGAATATATATATAAGCGGCTGGTGATCCATCTGCAGAACGAACTCCTTCCCATATAGATAGTTGTCAAACTTTCGTACCCCAAATATTATGCCAAGCCCTTCCTTTTCCAACGTGGAATAAGCTCTCTCCCTCGTAGATAGCTTTTTACTTGCATACGCTATAGGGAACAATCCGTCGTCAAACTCCTGTAGCAGTACTGCTCCTATAGCCACATCACTCGCATCTGTTTGGAGAAAGAACGGCTTAGTATGATTGGGAAGCCGTAATATGGGTATGCTGACCAAACGCTTTCTCCTGAGCTATTCCCCACACCACCTTGTTAGGTTGTTTATTCTTCGTTAAGTCAGTTAAAGGAGCAGCTATTGTTGAGTAGTTAGGTATAAAATTCCTGTAGAATCCTGTCAATCCCAGGAATGATCTAACCCCTTTCTTGGTATGCGGCCTCTCTGCGTCTCTGATTTTCTTCACGTTGTCGTCTTGCAGACCGACTACCCCTTCTGTCAGCTTGTGGCCTAGAAATTCCAAATCTCTGACGGTAATTTCGCATTTTGACGGCTTGAGCGTCGCGCCCACATCTGCCAATCTACTTAACAATTCTTTTATCTCAGTTATATGATCGTCCCATGTTTCAGTATGAACTATTATATCGTCCGGGTAACTGTCAGTACTTTTCATTCCCCTGAGTATCTTCCTTACAGCCCTAACCAGAGTTGAGCCAGCATTCACCAACCCAAATGGCATTCTTAAAAATTCCTAGGAATATCTTGGCTCCTTACGGTATTTGCCAATAGCCTTTACTTAAATCGATTTTTGAGTAGTATTTGTCTTTCACAAATCTGGCAAATATCTCTTCAGTCATGTCCATTGGTTCGGGGTCGAATATCGTGACCTGATTTAATTTCCGGTAGTTGGCACATACTCAATTTGATCCATCTTTCTTTTTCACCATGTATAATGTATAATGTGAATCAGACTCCCTGATCACTCCCATTCTTAACATCTCACTGACCTCCTTTTTTTAGTGTTTCTCTCAGTGCATAAGGTATGGGACACGTCTTACTTTTTAGTGGGACTTCAGACGTTAAATGGATCTCATGTTCCACCACATCTACATTGCCAGGTAGATCCGTAAATACATGTTTAAACTCATTTAATATCTCTTTAATCTCCGTCCTCTTGTCTTCATCTATCTCAGGCTCTATCTTAATATCCTCGACGCTCTCCTTAGGTATGCAGCTTCCTAAGACGATCGCGTCCTCTCCCAAATCTATTTCATCTTTTTCACACTTCAAAATCTACAACACCAACGCACGCGATATGTATAATGTCTGGTGTTTCTTCATTCCTTTTATTATATTTCTTTAACAGGTTTGCGTGATAAGTCTTAGCCTTCTCGTTAACTTTCATTCTGTAATCGTTTTCTCCAATAGTTCCAACAACTTCGTATGGACCCTTCCACTGCATCAATAATTTATTACTTTCGGTGGGCAACAATATCAGAACAGCATCCCCTATTTTAAATTTTCTCTCCTTGGTGCTTTTATCGTAATAATGCTTGTATCTGCTTTGGGCATTTTCTAATTATGTAGATGCTATTTTCAGGGTCTCCTCCAATTTCTCTCTCAGCTTAAACACATACTGGTAACTGTTTGTCACCTCATCTTGCTGCCACTCATTAATCCATAATTCTTTTATAAACTGCATGGGCCCTCTCACAGTCCTGTCATATAAAAGTTCGAAAGGCGCGAACCTAGTACTCTCCTGTGGCACTTCACGATAGGCAAATAATAAAGGGTTGATGTATTTATTCCACCTCTTATGTTGTTCGCTGCATAATCTTTTCAACATTCTCTTCATTGTACCATTGAATTTTTCTACGAGGCTGTTACATATGGGATGGTACGGACTTGTGCATAATTGTTTCACATTCAATAGCCTAGAGACCTCCATCATGCATTTTGATATGAACTGTGTCCCCAGGTCAGTTAGTATTTCATCAGGTATCCCAAGTCTGCTATACATATCCACCAGAGCTTCTGCAATAGTCTCTGTGTCAATGTTCTTTAACGGTACAGCTTCAGGGTACCTCGTGGCATAATCTACAAGGGTTAGTATATATTTATGCCCATCTTGAAAGGAAGGTACAATTGGTCCAACAAGATCTACCGCAACCCTTTTGAACGGTGTTCCTATGAGCGGGACTTTCCTCTACCATTTACTACCTTCCCTTTTAGTAATCTTCTGACATACTCGCGCAGGAATTGGCAAAATCTGGATACAACGCTTACGACTCCATACCTGGCCAGTAGACTCTGAAATTGCGTGGTCGTTTCTTAATCCACAGAGAGGTATGCCGCATTTTATCATCTTGCCATAAATCTTATCTTGTTTTTACTATTTGTTCACTTGTGCCCTCTTACTCTTG
Organism: Trachelipus rathkii; assembly: GCA_015478945.1. Classification (NCBI taxonomy): domain Eukaryota; kingdom Metazoa; phylum Arthropoda; class Malacostraca; order Isopoda; family Trachelipodidae; genus Trachelipus; species Trachelipus rathkii. The sequence goes on along the minus strand of JABUQX010084238.1, from coordinate 6,330 downwards.
TTTGCAGCGATACAAAATCCCTTCTTTACATCATAAAAAGACGTTCCCAGACATTCCATTGATCTTTATACTGACAACAGGCATCTTGCTCCACTTTACTGCACGTTGACCCTGACAGAGTACAGTTTCGCTGCACACTTTAAAAACAATCCTGTTGTTGTTACTTATCACAGCGTGTTTCATAATGTCAACATCTTTATCAGTTTCTCATCTTCGTGTAGCGTACCCATCAAGCATCATCTTTGTTTCACCGCTGTATTCCTCATTATAGTGACAGCCTCTATACTGATCCACTCTCTTTCAATTATTTACTATGTGACTATTATAATTCCTCTTTCTGGTCACTCCCTTTCCTGTAGTTCCTTGTTTTTAATCTAAATGGCCTTGTGCCCCCTTTTTCTTGCCTCATTTAAGGCTTCTTTGATGTTTTGTAGATGATGGGTTTCTTAATAACATCTTTCTTTCATTATTTGTTGGTCTTCTCTATTAATTATTGATCACCAGGTTTTTTGTATCACTTAGAATAAGAAATTCTCTAATATGAAAAGGCAAATACTATCAAGGTTTGGTGATAACAACACGCAGAGATCTTTATAAAATTCTTTACCCAGGCAATGTTAGGAACTGTTTATATAGTTGATATTATCATTAAATCTTTATTTATTTCGGGTTTTTAATCACTTTATCATTTTTAAAATCTATTGATGAACTGAATGGGCTTTCAAATATTAGAATGTACCTTTGCATTCTGAATTTATCTATGTATCTTCTGTTAAGTTTGTAACATATTGGGAGACGTTTTCAGTTTGTGTAATCCTTGGAGTTCTCTTTAGGGATGCGGGGAGCCTTCCTTTACTAAAGCCACTTTCCATCAGTAGAAGTGTAAGATGGGATACCCCAATTTCTGTCCCATCAGTTCATTTCTTACAGGTACCAGTTTCGGTAACGTCTCATCTCACATCCCTGTTGTTTGAGAGGAGCTTGAGGTACCCTTGCATAACATCATTGTTATTTAACACTTGCTGTTGAGTGTTTTTGCCGCTTGCAGTTCCACTCTTCTAGCTCCCAGCCCTTGCTCTATTTATCTCTATGCTGCTTCTCTGTAACTGCTCACAAACTCCATAAATCACAGGAACAGAGAGAGAGGTCTCCAACGATGAATTACCAACAAAATATAACCCCAGTGAGAACAAATTAACTTCTATTTATAAACTTTCATTGCTGTATCTAAGATGTCAGGTGTGAAGTTACGTTGTAAGTCTTTCTTCCCACGGGAAAGTTCTATGCTAATAAAACTTTCTGTTAAAATAATTTTCAAATAAAAGTTAACTTAAATTAAGTACTTGTGTAAAATAAATGTTTCTTCACAAAAATAAATATATCTATTCGCTCTTCTCTTCTGTGGAGCTCAAAATCTCAATTCCATAAATCTAATAATATATATATATATATATATATATACTATATATATATATATATATATATATATATATATATATATATATATATATATATATATATATATATATATAAGATATCTTATATATATATATATAAGGAGATATTGTTCGTGCATAGTTGTGTCTTATTGACAACTGAGGTAAAACTTGATATTTGTATAAATTGGTAAGCCAATATTTTTAACATAGTAATAATTAGATTTTAGCATATTAATAGAGAATTGACATTTTTGATCCAGCCTGTACGATGATTTTATTTATGTTATAAAATATGGATGTAGATATTTACAAATCTTGTGTAATAATATAAATACTATAACAGTGTTTCTCCCTTTTAGTTTATTGAAATACCATTCATGAAATATATTTTTTAATAATCTTAATGATAAAATCTATGATTGTTGCATTGTGCCAAAACAATTAATGAGTTCCAAGTGAAGTGCTGTTGAAAAACCTTGAAATAGGATTATAAATACTTTCAAGGTTAGTGTTTAAATATAAAGACCAATCTCGTTTATATAATTGATGTAATGTAAATTTATGAACGGTATATATTAATATATGGTAGTAAACTTGACGTTCTTGGTTGCAGTTTACTGTCGTGTATGACCAGCTGTAAATAACTCATTGACCCAATTTGAACAAGCCCCTTTTGGACATTACCAGGGTGAGTTCCTTACAATAAACAAATTTATGTAATAATGCTTTAATTTAAAAATAAAGGAATGAAATGTGTAAATATAAAATATAAAATATATTAAGTTAAAAGTATGGTACAAATACCAAGTCATTATTTACTTTTAACAGGGTTTCAAATCTGGGATTCATCCTGAATCCTTCTGCTTTTTGGAGTTTTATAGCTGACATTTACTGAATCCTTCTTCTTTTGACTTAGTCAACGCATTTCTAAAGTTGGACTTTATTCATGAATCATTATTCATCGGCACTTACAACATAGGAATTCATTCAAATCATTAGAATCCTCATTCTTCGAATCTCTCTAAAGTCATCTGAGATTCATACTTGAATCTCCTCTTCAATAAATTTGATACTCTGTTGTGGCAGAGGTTTTCACCATCGTATTGATCAGAAATCGGAATTACTAAACATTCAATCAGAAGTTAAGTTATAGTGTATTTGTCGATATTGAGTCCGAATTTCTAATTCTAACTTTACCTTAATATATGCATGAACATTATTTGGAAGCGTTTTGGTTTCCACTCTCGAATTTGATTCCAGGGCTGAATTGAGCCCTTGTACATAATTATTGATACATTGGATTCCTTATATGAATCTGTGCCCAATGTATATTATTTAGTTGAATTATACATTATATTTAATTTTATATCTCTTATACTATTATATTGTTGGGAGTGGATTTGTGCTATATTACAATTCCTCACAAACATCCCATTATATATTTTGAGCGAACATAGTAAAGATAAACTTTTTCTAGTGTTTCAACATCCTTTGATATTTAAATCTTTATTCATATCTTATTATTTACTTAATAAATTCTATCTGATTAATCTTCAATCTTATGAATATGAAGAGTTAAATTATTAAACCAGATACTGTTAGATAGTAATAATTTACTGAATAATAATAATAATTTTTAATTAGGTTCACAATCTTCATCGAATGGTCATTAAGCAGAACATCTTGTACAAGTCGAGACTATCCTCCCCTCCGTTGCTTAGAGAGGCCTAACCTGCTCGTATTAAACCTGGTAATTGTTGATTTGGTTTCCTGTTCTTGCTAGACATAAAAACCACGTCTTTGAAACATCATCACAAAAATATCTTAGACGTATTATCTTCTATTAGTGAAGCCTTTGAAATACTTGTTTCTTGACGTTTTGACTCACAGAAGTAGTGGAAGAAGGAACCTCAAAAGTCTAGTGCGATTATTCGGTCCAAAACGTTCTTCTCTCCGTTACACATAAATAAATTAAGTGGCATACAATTGGGGGACTCAGTGGCGGTTCCTGCTTGCTTGCACTAGGATTGTGACTCTCGCTCACATTGTCATTTATTTTGCTGAAACTCATCGATTCTCTTCAGTTCTGTGTCTGCACATTTCTTTTGTGCTTACATTGGACAGATTTGAGGGTTACTTAGTAAGAACCCTCCCATACTTTGAAATTCTTTTACCTTAAACTTAATCGTAAAAATGTCAGAACAAAATAAACAACTTAAAGACTTGGAAACAAGCACAGGTTCAGATACTCAAGAGGATTTGGTATCAGATCCAACTCTTGCAGCTATCGCTTTGGATCCACGTTTAGAACAAAATCTGCGTGATGATCCTAATACTAATAAATTAGGAATAAATGTAGGTGTAAATGTAGAAAAAAAGGACAGGGTAGATATTTCCAACTCTGACACACCCTTTACCATGTCCGAAATGGATACCTTATTAATTAAACTTAATAAGGACAAATTGCTAAGTGAAAAACAATTGGCTCAAGTAAACGGTAAAACCAGTAATGCAGAACACAGAACGTACCATGATCAAGGTCAAGGTATCCCCTCTGATTTTGATTCACATAAATTGTTTATCCCTAAAAATACCACTTCTGTAGTTGATCGTGATTACAACCCTACCTTAATTTCCCAATTTCAAACACGATCAAAACCTTTTGTTCATAATCTATCTAGTCATGTAGAAAATCCCAAAAATCTTCTTCCTAATCCTAAGCTTCTTCCTAATCCTAAAAAACCAGTAAATTACTTTAATCAACCTAAACCTCTCTTTAGAAATTCTGAAATGGATAGAGGACATAGATATTCTTTGTCACCTATCAATAGAATAGATTCTGAGTTCTCTGAAAAATATAATAAATTAATGCAACCCCCCAGAGAACAAATTCCCCTAAATTATTATCCTGAGCAACAGATGTATTCAACTGATCCTCAGTCGTATTCTAGTTGCTTCCCAAAAGAATTACCCCAGCGACAATTTGAACGTCGTCTTCCAGGTAATAGACCTTTCATGTATTTCAAATTTTTTATGAAGCAGAGGCTTGACATGCTGGAGGAAGCCATAATGCTCCTAACCCAGCTGCAAAATATAAGAGCTGGCAGAGGTTGTGGACCCTGGTAAATTTAAAATATGAGTCGAACAGATCTCCTTAAGTCTACTTGGCTGATTTTGAGGCGTACTGTAGCCTTCATTATCCCAATGCCCATCACCAATGGTTGAGACTGCTAGGTCGACAACTCGAGGGCAAATTTCTTTAGATCTACCGAGAAATCATTAAAGATGACCGTGAATACTTCTCTGTAAGGGATAATCTGGTATGTTGGTATAGAGATGAAGAGCAGAAGAAAAAGGAATACCAAATTCAGAAGTATCATGCTGCTCATCGATATCCCAACGAGAGTATAAAAATGTTTGCCCTTCGATTGGAACGCCTTGCTAGTCGAGCTTATAATGGACTCGATATGAGAGATCATGATTCCTTAAGAATAGCTTTCCTTTGTAGTTTGCCTCCATATATTGAAACATTCGTCCGTCAATAAATTAAAATGCAGGAGTTGGACGGTTATAGTAGAACTTCATGGGAAAATATCGTGAATTTTGCGGATTCTTTAGACAGTGAGAATACTGCTTTCCCAAATTCCATTTCCCAAACAACCCCAATTGAGGTAGACCAATCAACTTATTCTCGAGTAACTGAGCGGGAGGTTGACCTAAATGAATCTCTGGAGTCAGTAGTACAGATAAATGCTGCACTTCCTGAATGGACTGATGTTCTGCGGAAAAAGGTTGAACAACGAAAGCCTAAATCATCCTTTAATCTTAATCATCGACCTTCCAATACCTCCAAACGTAGTCCTCCGGAAAGGAATAATAAGTCGTTCTTTCTGCAACACTGTTCGTAGCTCACAACGTAACGATGACCATTCCCGGGTTCGTAATGATCGCAACGTACCTAATAATATTCGGTCAGGGTCTGAAGATCGAAGGAAGCTCCTCTGTGACTATTGTGAGAAGAGAGGGCACGAAATGCAGGACTGTTATAAGTATCTTGAAGTATGTAGCTACTGCAAGAAAACAGGCCATGTAAATACGGAATGCAGAGCTAGGAACTTCCCTTCATCATCTCCCATAACCAACAGAAAAGTAGTATGTCCCTTTTGCAGAGGTCCCCATGCGGGAATGAGGTGTTCCCAACGCACCCCTCCAAGACCCAGTACCTCCGACCGAAATCCTTCGAAAGAATACCTTCAAGGAGCTATAAAGAAGGTATATTCGAGATCGTATTCCCCCGAAGCCCAGAAAAATGTACAGTCGGCTAAAACAATTGAGAAGCCGCTTCCCCAACGCCTATTTCTGGACCCTTGTGAATATTGCCATGGATCTCACTATGAAGGTCGTTGTAAATGGGTTGATGAATCCCGTCCAGAAAAGCCGTTAAACGAATAGTCCCCGCAGATTGGAGTCAATCTGTGGAAGGACTGTTAATGACTCTATGCGAAGGGCCTAAAGGACCCTTCTTTTAAAAATGATGGAAAAAATACTATTAATAAATTTCGTATAGACATGCCATATGCTAGTGAAGATATGGTCGTTGCTATTAACTTGTGTCAGGCCAGGCCGATATAGAACCATTGATCGTCTGTGTCAATTAGATGATCATGATACTCCCATTTACGATTGTCTTGTTGACAGTGGTGCGGGAGTAAATTTATTATTTAAATTAAATACTCTGCTGGAAATCAAAAAATCTTTTAGCTGCTGAAGACATGGGTAAAAGGCTATTAGTGGTTTTGGAAACAAAGAAAGGATTCCTATTGTTCATTATGTGAACAATCCTGAGGTTTAATAGGGGTTTGAAACTCATCCTTGGCTGTTTTTCATGATT
>JABUQX010084237.1:40000-47732 GCA_015478945.1 Trachelipus rathkii | reverse complement strand
AGTAAAAAAAAAAAAAAAAAAAAAAAGCCAAAATTTAAAATAGAAAGTCCATTTATTTTAACGAGTAACCAATAAAAGATCTCCGACTAAAAATAGGCTCGTCTTACTAATATAATTACTATAATAATTCACAATAATTGTTTTTTTTTTTTTATTTTTTTTTAATATTTTTTTCCCTATCGAAAATTTTACCCAGGATTCAAAAAATATGTATTCCTTTTCGCCCTGTAGATACTCTTCGTAAGAAGTATATCTACTAAAACTATTTTTGATGTTTTTTGAGATTTTTTTTTTTTTTTTTTTTTTTTTTGTTTTGTTTTTTTGTTTTTTTTTGTTATGTTATTTTCTCATAGTACCAATACATTTTTCGGTCTACGTCGGTAACCTATCAGCGCAAGACTTAATTAAACGTGACTGGTACCCACAGCATGCATCAAAATGCATTCAGCAATATTATTCAGCTAATGAGTTGCAGTTCAGGGCTTTGTTGTGGAAGCTATTGTAGTTTTGAGATATGACAGTTACTGGCCACATTGTACATTACATAATATATATAATATATATATATATATATAATATTATTATATATATATATTATATAATATTAAAATTTATTTTATAATTATATATATAATATAGTATAATATAGTATTATATATATATATATAAACTTTTTTAAAGTTAAACAATAATCATGGCCCTAAATTAGCAGCGGAGGTGATTTTTACAGAGGGGAAAAAGCTTCGAGTTTTGTTTTTTAAAAAAGTCAAGAGAATCCTACAGGCATGTAAACATATAAACATTTTCTAATATCAGATTAATTTAAAAATTTTAAATTTTTTAAAGATTTAACCTTAACATCAACACTAGTATTATCCTGTATTATATAAACTTTTCATAAACTTTTTATAAACTTTATATGAAAAGTAAAATACGCAATAGGTTAATTCATTTGGAAAAAATTGTTCTTCCGCTATATAGGCCTTTACTTGCTTCTCTTTTTATGATCATTGACCCCTCCCTTTTCCTCCTTCCTTTCTCTGATAGGTCAAGACAAAATTTTGTCCCATCATCCCAAACGCAGCTCTGTAAAAAATACACAGGATTCGTATTTTGCTTGAAATGTTATTTATGATTGAAAAAAGAAAACTGTCTCGAAAATTTTCTAGAAAGTAAAAAAAAAAAAAATATCGTCCCATGAAATCTCTCATAAAATACTTATTCATATATCCGATGTTGCGTTTGGAAAAAAAAAAAAAAAAAAAAAAAAAAAAAACAATATATCATCGATATTTTTTCGGATACTTAATCAGAAACAAAAATATCATACTCGATATATATCGGTCCTTTGGCATCCCTAGTAAACTGCATTAACCGAATCCCCGTTGTTGAAACCTGAGTATTTTCATTTTCCTTTCTGCTTTGGGGCGGTTGTGTGCCTGGCTTGACCCTTACGACCCGAGTGTGGATGGGTAATACACACAGCAAAAAAAAAAGTAAATTAACACGCAAGAGAAATAAAAGGAGGTGTACTGTCCTTGGTGGGTGAAATGTATCACCACATTAAGAATTTGGCGCGTTCTTCCTTTAAAAACAAATTCCAATAACTTGGAACAGTAAAAGTGGTCAAAACATAACATGTTCCATCTCTGCTGTAGGAACCACCATGATTCAATTCAGCCAGAAACAGAAAAAAAAAAGTGAATTACGCTCAGAAGAGAAATTAGAATTAAAATATAAAAAATAAAGATTAATATACCGAAAATCAGTATATTATAAAAAGTAATATAACTCTAAATAATAATAATCAATAAAAATAAAATACATAAAATACAACTAATAAAGTGAAAACAAAAGGACAAAAGAATAAATTAAATAAATGAAATAATATATAATATAATCGATATATACTATAATATAATAAAAAAACTAAATAATAAATAATTAAATTTAAAAAAACCTATATTATATATATATGATATACCTCATAAATATAACTTTTATTTAAAATTATAAAATTAAATATAAAAAATATAACATATATATTCATACTCATAGGAGTCTCGGTGGCGCAGTGGGCTGAGTGGTTGCGTTTGCACCGACTTAGGGTGTGCGTTCGAAGCATACAGATCACCGAGATATAAAATGTCTGAAAAATCGAGAACAAAGAAAGGGAATGAAAAAAAAAACGTAAAAGCACAGGCAAAAAAACAGATGACCAATTTTCGCAAAAAAAAAAGAAAAAAAAAAAAAATTAGCTTACGATATTGTAGAAGAGATTTTCGATGGTATGATCAATTACTAGGTTTACGGCATATAGACCTGTAATAATAATAACTAATTCAAAAACCCTCACCTCAGCTCGAATCCATAGCAACACATACAGGTACAACCTTTAATACACAATAACAAGCACACCCTACATTCCTACTTCGCCTCACGACAGTAGGTCGTGAAGAGTCCCAGAGAACCTAGCCCATGCCCAACTGAATAGCATGGGGGAATAATCTTGAACTTGATTCAACAGACTGAGGCTGGAGGAGTTGATCACTTAATACACCCTGATAACTGTGCAACTTTACCACTTTGTATGGACCCACTGGTCGGGAAAAAACATAAAATCGTACAATTTCCCCCGTATTGTTTATCGTCGGTAAAATAAATAAAATACCAATAAAATATTAAAAGATAATATAAATATAGATATACATTAAATATAATATATATATAATATAAATATATTATTATATATATATATATATAAGAAGCCGATATTATAATATAATTATTATATATAGGTATATTATTTTTTACGTATTCACCCTTATCCTTACTCCATCACTTCTCAAGAGTTTGAAGAATAGGGTGCAAACATACCACAGTAGAATATATAAGAACTTGGTTATCGGTGTTGAGAAAGAGTAGTGACGTCCATGAATAAGATACCAGAACCAAAAAAACATGATAGTGGGTCTCAGCGACAATACTAGGGCACTATTCCTCTCATCCATTCTCATTATCAGATCTAACACCTTCCACCCAACCCCCTCCAACAATACCCAAACCCTCACAATACCAAAAATACAACAACTCTAATTCTTTAATCACCCCATCCATATATACAAATTAAACAGCCAAGAAGATATGCAGCAATCCCTGCCTCACCACTGTAATATTAAACCATTCCATTTCCAACTCCATTTAATTCTTACCACACACTTTAAGCCATAGTAAATACAATACTTTGAATCCGTTCAAAATCTTACTACCAACACCATATATCATTAACACCTGGGCCACGGGCTTCCCGTATTAAATTCCTATCATAGCGCCTGAACATTGCAATTCATAACCAAAGTTAAATTTAATTTTTTTCCTATTTTCTCAATTATTTGTCTATTCATTGTGAAAATCTGAGCTACACATCCTCTGCCACTTCTAAATGCATCTTGTTCTTCAGCAATAGGTCCTCCTGTTTGCTCGATGGGCACCACTCCTTTTAACCAAAATACAGCAGGTATCATGCCTTGAAATTACTTTGACAAACACTAATATCCCCTATAGTTCTCGCATATTCCTTTATTCTTATCTTAAGGCTTACTATTGCTGCTCTCCTCAATCTGGAACTATACCCTCCATAAACTTCCATATCCAGTCATTCACAATCCCCTCCATTGCTTGATCATTTCACCGAAATTTCCATCCAAAACTTGCAGTTTACCATTCTTCAACTTTTCTCACATCTTAACCTCCTCCCTATTAATTAACCTCAATTCCCAAATACCTATTTCTCTTACACCATCAAACCTACACACATTCACTATCACCTCTTCATTACAGCTAACATGCAGATTTTTGAAAGACTTTTCCCTCCACCACCTCCCACATTATTTCATTTCAATCACAAAAGTAAACGATTTCGCCATATTCATTATTTCTCTGGAAGATTCACTTTACTCTCTTTTCTATAACCTTTTAGTACTCCCCTTTCCAGAAGAAAGGAGTTTCCCCCCTCCTCACTCCCTCGCATCCATTCATCATCACAAAAAGTATTTACCCCTGATCCCTATTCATTTATTCTCTGAAAGTTCCCTTTACATCTCTTTCTTAACTTATATGTACTTTCCTCCAGCAAGAAGAGACATGAGTTCCCTCCTCACTCCCCTCGCATCCATTTGCACCAAATCACAAGAATAAGTTCGATTCCCTATTCATTATTCTTGAAGATCCCCCCTTTTTTAACCTCCTCTTTCTTAACCTTTTGCCTTTGTATTACTCCTTCCAGAGAGGATGAAAAGATTCCCTCCTCACACCTCAGGTATCCATATTAATCCATATCCAGAGCTCTATTAGTACCTACGGACACGAAGTCCCTATTTCATTTTCAAATATATCTCGAATAACAGATCCCTTTCTACTCTCATTCTTTGAACCATTTTCCGATATGATCATTTACTTCTTCACATTAATGACCTTCCCTCCTCACTCCTCGCACCACTCCCATCCCACCTTCACATCACATTCACAACAAAAAGGTAATAGTATTACCATGTTCACCAACAGATCCCATATATCAACAAGTCTTAATTTCTCTCTGAAGAATCGTGAGATTGCTCCAATCACTTCCAAACTCCTCCCTACACTTTAGACCTAACCTTTATATTAATTCCTCTCTCCAGAAACATAGAGAATGTACATATAAAAGACCTCCAGCAGCAGACAAGTATCCCTCCTCACCCTACCTTCGCTATCCATATATTCTATCAAATACCACCAAAAAGTACAGATCACCCAACTACTTATTATTCTCCTTGAAGATTGCTATTTATTTCTCTTTTCTCTACATAACTCCAAAACTAGAGTTTTTTCCCTTCTTCCCAGAGAAGAGTTCCTCCTCACTCTTCTCTAGAGAAAACATCTCCCTTCCCACGACCTCAAACCCACAAACCAGTCTACGACCCTATATTCATACTCTCATAATACCTATGTGTAACAGCGCACATTAATATTTTTACTTCAACTTGAGGGCTCCCCCTACAGCTCACGCACTTACACTAATATCATCAATCAGAATACAATAACCCTTCATTGTACTTCCTTCCAGATAAGAGTTCCGCTCCCTCACTGCCTCGCTATCCATTTCCATCAATCACAATAAAAGTTACGTCCCTTTCATTATTCTCTGAAGATTCCCTTTACTCCTTCTACCTTTCGCTACTTTCCCTTCCAGAAGAGCTTCTCTTCCCCTTTTTCTAAATCGCAATTCATTCCTGCCTCCCAAACTTCTTCATCTATCTCCAAACTTTTGCTCTTTTTTTTCTCTCTCTCTCTTTATATATTTCCATATACCTTTCTTTCAAGACCTCATCATTGGTTTTTAGCACATTCAACCACTTGTTTACTGATTATTATTATTATTTTTTTTTTTTTTTGTTATTATTATTATTATTTTATTTTTAACAGGGGCGAATGGTTTTTACCCAATCATAAGATGTAACAATATTAAAAGGAGAAAGATTATATTGAACCTCTGGGAGCTTGTAAGGAGGGATTATATGAAGAATTGCCAGCGCATGAACATGAATATGTTGGGAGATTCGAGTTGGGATGAAAGTTCAGGTACTAAACTAGAAATTCAATTAGTAATTCATTTGTCTTTCTTTAGAAATCTGTAATGTGGTACTATTTATAGTATATTTTCAGGTAATGTGGTGCATCTTCTTAATTCAAAGTTAGAGCAAGTGTTTTAGTTATGAATAATCTGTAGTTACAGTTTTTTAAAACATTGACAGATAAAGGCTTATGTAAAGCCATCCTACATTTATTGAAATTATCACTCAAACACGTATTTTGAATCCCATGGCCTTCGAACACACATCAAATGACAAATATTCTTTTGTAGTGTAAGTCAGGGTTAGATGTAAAAGTAAAAGTCCACACAACTTCCACTTTTGTATGTTTTCTTAGCATATTTTGTGAGCTTACATTTACTATAATTTTACTGAAGGTTAAAGATACACAATGTATTTTTGTATGAAATAAATGAATGTTATGGGATGAACTACAAAGAGAAATATTTTATTTTCTCTCTCAATCTTTTAGTTAGATTTTCTTATGCTCCTTAATAGATGGAGTAAAATATTTATAAACTAATATTTATATTATTAGTTATAATATTGGTTGTTTGGTTTAAACCAATTACCAGTGGTTCCAAATCTTTTTATCCTAACTCTTAAGAACCTTAAATTTATGCTACTTTTTACATTCATATTTAATTATTCGAAATAAAATAAATACTTTGAACTTGTATAAAAAAAGTTCTATTAAGTTGATTAATTTCCTTCATTGTACAGAAACCAATCTAATATTATCACGTTTTAACAATCCCTATTTTGTTAAATGGTATTGACCAATGATTGCCTTGGGCTTTATAATATTCCCTTTACAAAAGGCAAAATTGTCAAAACAGAATCACTGGAGATCACTGGCGGTTCTTGGCCTCACAAGCTAGGGACACAAAACATTGTTCCTCATTAATATATATATATATATATATATCAGAGGTGGGCGCGCAAATTTTAAACTTTAAAGCGCAAACGCAAAAGCGCAAAGTGGAAAAATTAGTCTGCAAGCGCAAAGCGCACAATTTTTCAAAAAAATCTTAGTCCGCTGCGCAAAACGAAGTTAAAACAAAATCAAATTTTTTTTTAAAAGAACAAATTTAAGAGCGCAAAAAAAATAAAAAAAATAAAGCGCAAGTATTTAAAGAAGAATTATTTTTAAATTTTAATTGAAAGATGCAAATATATATAACAAAAAATGAGAAAGATTTTATTAATGTTATTCAATTATCTGTGATCTTCCTCCTCGCTCTCCTCTTGCATTCTGAATAAGGTCATATTCCCTTTCATAAAGATAAATTTTTCAAAATTGCTGGATGCCATGGCTGCCCTCTTTGCTCTTAGAATCTCAGAGTCTTGACTAAACAACCTTTCCACGGCCGCTGAGCTGGGTAATGGGGTATTATACTTAATAAACAAGTCCACTCAGACTTCCTGGTATTCACACGGAAACAGGTTCGTAGTGAGAGGGGTACTGTGGTGAACATTTTTTGCAGACCAGCTATCCAAGATTTGTCCCCAACTTCTCCTCCAGAGGTGTCTGCTGTGGATATATGGGCCCTTCACTTTCTGAAATATTGCTCCTGATTGCAGAATCAAATTATTTTTCAGTTTTCATTTGAAAACATTTATGCAGCGTATTGTTGATATATATATGAATGTAAAAGTTGTATATATATTATATATATATATATATATATATATATATATTATATATATAATAATATATATTAATATATTAAATATTATATTATATATATATAATATATAATATATTATATATATATTTATATATATATATATAGCTTATATATATAATATATATATATATATATATATATATATATACCACTATTCAGTTATAACGATATAATATATATATATTATATAATATATATATATATATATATATATATATATTTATACAAGGATGCTTGAAGTTTGTTCCAATTATAAAAATAACTCACCATAATTGGGTCACTTTCAGACTCTGTCCCATCACTTCATGCCTTAATGTTTAACAAGTAAGATTTCGCTCAATATTACACTTTATTCCTCCAGTAATTCCTGCTCTTGTGTAGCTTAGTACTATCCCTCATTAACGTACGTAC
>JABUQX010084237.1:30000-35000 GCA_015478945.1 Trachelipus rathkii | reverse complement strand
TGTCGTTTTAGTAGTGTAGGGTGGCGTTTAATGTAGGAGGTGAATTGGTGTATGATAATTAGCAGAGAGTGGATTTTTTGGGTTTGAGGTTAGTCGATTGGTGTCATATCGATAAAATTTTAGTTTTGGGTAATTTTTTTCTACAGGTGGTCAGGCTTCGTGGATCATTGCTATGTGTATGTTTGTGGTGTTTTAACCAACCAGCTATCATCCATCCTTTCCATATGTCCCAAACCATCCTAATACACTTTCTTTTGCTGTCTCTGCATTTACGCCTTTCTTCACCACACAACTCCCTAACGCGTTCATTCTTTGTTTTATCCAGATTCTCATTCTAACTTACACTAAGATTTAAATCATCTGTCTAGACCTATATATTATTATTATTATCATTATTATTATTATTATTATTATTATTATTATTATTATATATATATATATATATATATATATATATATATATATATTTATATATATATATATATATATATATATATATATATATATATATATATATATATATATATATATATATATATATATGCAAAAATATGCAGGTAAATATAGGTATATTAATCGATTTCAAAACCTATGGAAATAACATGAATTATGTAATGTAGTGGAAATTAATAACAACTAGATATTGTAAACATTAAATAACTAGCCTTGTTTTAAGTTAGATGACGTTTTACAAATCAAGAAAGCAAAACAAAAAAAAGGTCTCCATATGGACTAAAACTTTCAGAATGAATACAGATTGAATATAGTAATAGTATAGGGTACAGGTAAAATTGAAAGTTTCCTCAAGAACTTCAGAGGATAGATTTTGAACTGTGATAGAATCTTTCTCTCGGTCCTATCCTTTTGCCTTATTCAAGAATTTCTTTAGTCAAAATAAGTTATACTGTCGTTGAAACTCGAAAAGAACAATATGAAACTATTATAAAATTAATCCTTCTTTAAATTATATTCATATCAAAAGATAACAAAATACAAAACTAAAACTGAGTTTGACACCATTCCTAAAGATAAAATAATAAAAAATAACTCACTAAACTAGGACAGATACAGAAAAAGATAACATGAGCCCCTTTTTTGTGAAGCGACCCACATACATACCTAAAAACTAAAACAAGTATCTTATAATTTAAACTTTTGATTTTTCACCCCCTAATTACATCCCAAAGCCTTCCTTAATTCGATTATATTTTTCATATTATTTTTCTTAGTCAAACCATCTGCTATTTGTAACCTCGAATTTACCCATTCTACTGACTTAACTACCCTATTTTCCATTTTTTCCTTTAAATTAGCTAACTCTATTCTCAAGATCCTATTCTTTACCCCCTTAGTCGAATTTATGCTATCTCTTAAAGATTTACAATCTGTCATAGCTATAATATCCATTTTTTCAAAATCATTGGTAATTGTTAATTCCTCCCACAAATATTTAAGATATTCCCCCCATTCTATAGCCTCCACCATACTCAAGGTTTCAGCTGATAAAGTTGAACTAACCACTCTTTTTGCTACTTTGGACTTCCACAATAAAGGACATATATTACCCTCTCTATCTCTTATCCGTATGCAATAACCTATCTGTGTCCTTCCCTCGCTCACATTACCAAAAGATGCATCTGAGTAAACCTCCAACCTCATTCTTCCCTTTCTTAATTTTGGTATTTTCATTTGAATTTCTTCCTTTTTTGCTCTTTGAGCCACTTTAGCTAGCTCCTTATAATCTTCTACCGTAGCCTCTTTCATCTTTCTTCCAAAAAAACTCACGTCAAAACTAAGATCCGGACGAGTATTTTGTGCCATCCAATTTAATTTTCCCAACAATGATCTATACTCTGTCATCTCTTCTTCATTTAATCTTTCATCTTTATTATCCTTGTTTATTTTACATATCACTAATTTTTCTCTTGAGTAACTTTTCTGACTTATAATAATATCACCTCCTTTCTTTTGTTCCACTTCTATTCCTAGATATTTAAAAACGTTACTTTCTTCTCTTCCAACCTTCAGCTCTTTCTTTATTTTCGATATGATTTTCTCCTCAAACCTTTCATTCCCACCGTATATTAGATCATCTACATGAATTCCCATTATACCATAAATAACACCATTCTCTTCCCATTTGAATATAGTGTTATCTATTTTACTTCTCTTACCTCCAGTTTTTATTAACACTTCCACCAAGCTCTCATACCATTTCCTCGCTGCATCCTTTAAACCGTAAACCGTTTTCTTAAGTTTCCATAATTTTAGAGTATTAGCTTCATCCGGAGGTTTTATCACAACTTCTCTTTCCATTTCTTTTCCTTGTAAATAAGCTGTTTTTACATCCAGAGTCTTTACCAGCCAATCTTCCATATTTATTATTGAAAGTATTATTTTTAGCCCTTCTGTTGAAAAAGTGGGAGCTTCACACTCCTCGATTCCCAAACAGTCTTTCTCCATAAAACCCTTAACTACTAATCTTGCTTTCCAAATCTTAGCTCCCTCTTTCTCTTTTTCAGTAATTATCCATCTTGTCTTAAGTATCTTATTTCCTTTTCTTTCCTCTACCTCTTCAAAAACATTATTTTCTTTCCAACTCTCGATTTCCTTCTTCTTGGCTTCTTTTATTTTCCTGGTGTACTCCGAATCTTTACTTTGTAAGTTACCTACTTTTCCTTCACTGAAAAACAATTCTCCTGTATCTTCCTCAACTTCATATTCTCTCAAGTCCACCCAAAACTCTTCTTCTGAATCTAAATCTTGGACATTATAAGTACCGTCATACTTTCCTCCTCTTTTACCTCCTAAACTCATCACTTTCACTCTTCTCCACCCTTCTTCATTATCATGTTTTATTCGATAATTTTTTCCTTTTTTAATTATCGTAAATTAAGAATAAATCCATCATCATCTTTCATTGAAAACTATCAGCTATTTCCTCTTTCTCTTCTTCCACTTTCATCCTCTTCTTTCTTCTTCTTCTTCTTTAACTATTCCTTCTTTAACCTTCTTCTTTATACTGCAGTAAGAAATAATGTTTGTATTTCTTCTTTATTTAACAATGTTCTTCTTTATTTTATTTGAGGAATTTGGTGCTTTTTCTTCAACTTTAAAATCTTCGTTTCCTTTTTCAGATTCAACTAACTTCTTCTTTAACTTCTTCCTGTTTTCCGTATGGGTTTCAGTTTGCCCACACGAATTTCATTTCTATATAACTTCTTTTTCTTTTTCTTTTTTTGTCTGAAAATTTGTAGGCCTCTTTTTCAACTCCTTTCTGAGGATTACCTAGAACGAAAAAAAAATTGAACAGAAAAAAGTTTGCGAAATTTCAAAATATTCTTCTTACAACTGCTTCTTCTTTGCTTCTTACTTCTTCTTCTTTAACTATTCTTCTTCTTCCCTTCCTTCCTTCTTTCTTCTCCATCTTCTTCTTCTTCTTCTTCTTCTTCTTCTTCTTCTTCTTCTCCTTCTTCTTCCAACATTTCTCTTATCTCCTCCCTTTCCTCTTCCTCCCCTTCTTCTCTTACTTTTTGTATTTTCGTTATATGTATTTTATTCACCTCTCTAATCAACGCTCCATGTTTAACCATAACAATTTTACCGTCTCTCCCAATTATCTTCCCAGGTCCTCTCCACTTTTCTTCACCCTTTTTCTTATAATAAACTTTATCTCCTACTTGAGCTTCTTCTATTCTATGAATTCTGATCTTTCCTTTAAGAGCTCTCCTTATCCGATCTCTGCATTCTTTCTCTTGAATCTTATCTTGAACCAGCATTTGAACTTCCATTAGTTCTTTTAGTTTTGCTCCTTCTATTTCTTCCTCTAGTTCAGTAGGACAGAGCCTTTCAAACTCATGTTTACCTCTGTAGTGAATCCCAAACACTTTCTGATTGGGAGAATACCCACCACTCATTATTCTATCATTCTTCGCACTGACCATCCACATTAATACCCAATCTCTTCCTTTAACTCCATCTTCTTTTAATTTCCTCATACCCTCTTTCAATATTCCCACTGTCTTTTCACTTTTCCCATTGCTCCATGGGCTCTCACTCGCAGTACATAACATTTCTATGCCCCATTTTTCCGAAAATTCTATCATTTCTTCGTTCTGAAATTCCCTACCTCCATCCGTTATTATTTTTTGAGGCGCTCCAAAATAACTAATCCATTTCTCCATTACACATTCCATTATACTGGAGGGTTTCTTATCCTTCAACCATTTTGCCTGACAATAGTGTGTTGCCCAATCCACCATGACTAGAAATTTTCCCCTTCCAGCTCACCTATATCCATCGATAACACCTCATTAAAATATTTGGCTAGAGGTAAACCCACTATAGGCCTTTCAGGATTTCTCTTATATTTTTTACATGTTTCGCAATTACTACAAATCTCCTTTAACGTTTGCAACCTTTCCTTCTTCACCCTCTGATAATCTTCATCTTGATCCCATGCTTTACAAATCATTTGTTGCAATTTATCAAAAGAGCAATGGCCGAATTGTAAATGTAATCGCAAACAAGCATTTTTCCATTTTTCCTCATCCAATATAGACCTATTTTCCCTAAGTGTTAGCCATACACTCTTCATTTTTCCTTTTTCCCTTAATTTTATTCTTATATGACCTTTCCTATCCATATTAAAAGGTATTTTTTCATTTATTATAGAATGGTTACATTCAATATATTTATTTTTAAAATCTATCCTAGACTTTAATTTATCCAAAACTACTGTCCCCACCAACCAAGGTATGTTTCCTTCTACTATTTCTGTTTCTAGTAATGCATGCTTATTACCTAGAACAATCGGAATTAAAAATTTCCTATGACACTTATATTCCCTTTCCCCAAAAACATAAGTAGCTTCTACCTTTTCTTCAGATTCTCTCATCTTCTCTAACTCTTCCCTATTTAAAGTCGAGAGAATTGCTCCTAGTCACAATTCCCCTATTACACTATTCCTACAACCTGTATCGACTATCGCACTAATTATA
>JABUQX010084237.1:0-25000 GCA_015478945.1 Trachelipus rathkii | reverse complement strand
CACCACGGCAATAGGGGCTCCAGGCGCCGACGATATGAACGCACAGGGGGACGTTTCCACCCCGTGGTAGGGGCGGAGGAACCCCGCGACATAAATACCAGAAGAGCAGGGGTTCCGGAAGACCCTCGGGCGGATTAGTCCTACCCGTAGTTCCCCGGAAGGCCGAGAAACCTCGACTCCTGCCATCAGGTGCGGTATACCCTTGGAGTATTCTTTAGTTAAAAAAATTTAATAGAAGTATTTATTTTAACGAGTAACCAATAAAAGGTCTCTAAATAGGAGACTTTCTAATCATATTACTATAATTATTAACAATAATTCTTTTTTTTTTTACATTTTTTTTAACTACATTTACCAGGTTTTATCACAATCTTTTCATTTTGGCTTTTTTTTTTGATTTTAATTTTTTTTTTTTTTATTATTTATTTTTATTTTCCGCACTAAAAATTAGACCAGCATTCCAGCAATGTATTCTTTTCCCGGTAGCTGTTGTAGTTTTTGAGATATGGATTGTGGCTCTTCTAGAGGCTGACCTATATATATATATATATATATATATATATATATATATATATATATATATATATATATATATATATATCTCTCTCTTATATATATATATATATATATATATATATATATATATATATATATATATATATATATATATATATATATATATATATATATATATATATATATATATATATATATAATTTTATTATTTTAATTTTTTTTTCTTTAAATTTATTTATATATATACATATATATATATATATATATATATATATATATATATATATATATATATATATATATATACCGTCAAATGGGGGAAAACTGGTAAAAATTAGGCTTTTTTGTCAAGTCATGAAAAATCAAAATTTCATTTCAAGTTACACCCATACTTAAATGTTTTTCTCAAATTTGTGAACCTTCTTAAATGCTACTAAAATAAAAAAAATATTAAAAATGTGAAAATAAATATTTTTAGTAATTTTTTGAAAAATGCTAGTGTGAAAATTTTTTTTTGGGGTAAAACTGGTAGGTGCGTCGGTTTAAAATGTAATTTAATTTTTATTTCTCGTACGTTTGTGACTTACTAATTTAATTAATAAAAATATATAATACAAGTATTAAACGTGTTAAAAAATAAATTTGGGTAGAAAAAAACATGTAAAACTTAAACTTTACTAGCATTACTGAGCATCATATTTTTTGGTAAAACTTTACATTACTGTACGCCGATTTCTCGAGAACTACGATACTTACAAGAAAACCAATTACATATTTAGAATCAGCGTATAAAGCTTATTCGTGGAGTGTTGTAAAAAATAAAAAATTATATATATATATATATATATATATATATATATATATATATATATATATATATATATATAATATATATATATTTTATTTATATATATAATAATAACTATAGTAATAACATGTATAATATATATATATATATATATATATATATATATATATATATATATATAATATATATATATATATATATATATATATATATATTTATATATATATATATATATATATATATATATATATATAAATAAACAAAATTTATTATTATTAATTTTTAACAACATTCCAGTAATAAGCTTTATACGCTGATTCCAAATATGTAATTGGTTTTCTTGTAAGTATCGTAGTTCTCGAGATATTGGCGTACTATAATGTAAAGTTTGGCCTATTTTTTTACGTACATAATTATCAAAATATAATATATAACACACGGTAATATAATACATACCTAGGTATTTATACTTATATTTATATAATAAAGGGAAAATATTATTAAAAACTAAAAAAAAAAAATTATTTATACATGAAAATATAGTTACCAGTTTTACCCCGTTACCAGTTTTACCCCAAAAGTGAAACCACTTAATAACTTAAAAAATAATATCACTAAATACAATTACATACATGGAAACTCTTAATTTCACACCTATTTATATGCTGTTAATGCGAAATGATGATCTCTTCAGTCTTAGAGATTGTGCAGACCTTAACTTTTTTTTGCAATTTTTTTATAAAAAAAATACATTTTATTTTATAACCAGTTTTATAACCTTTATTTTATAACCAGTTAAAAATAAACAACTTAAATTGGCTACAAACAAATGTCAAAATAAAAAAATGTACGTCTTTTATAATAAAAATTCAATTTAAGTTTTTCCAAATTTTTGTGTGAAAAGTTTATACAAAATTGTTTTGGGAGTCGAAAGGAGTCGTTTTTTTTTACTCGACTCCCGACTCCGACTCCCAACTTTTTGGGAAATCGACTCCCGAATCGACTCTGGGAGTCGGAGTCGGGAGTCGATCTATTTTTTCTCGACTCCCCATCCCTGATATATATATATATATATATATATATATATATATATATATATATATATATATATATATATATATATATATATATATATATATAATATAATATATATAACAAATTATATATATATATATATATATATATATATATATATATATATATATATATATATATATATATAAGAATGATGTTTGGAATTATATAATTATATAAAGAGGAAAAAAGAAATACTAAAAGGTGCATATGTAGGAGGAAAAAAGAGGTAGATGAACAGTTTGGAAGGAGGATGAATGGGGACTTACAGGGGAAGAAACGTTTCAGGGAAGAAGTGCGAAAGGTTAAGAATGAGAATAAGGAGAATCTGCTTAGAATAATGAATAGGGGATGGTGCTTTTGTAACTAATGAAATGGATGTGAGGGGTGTGTGGAAGGAACACTTCGAAAATCTGTATAACTGGCAGTAATGAAGAGGTGATAGTGAATGTTTGTGGGTTTGATGGTGCAAGAAGGAATAGGTATTTTGTGGATGAGGTCATTAGTAAGGAGGAGGTAATGGGTAGAGCGAAAGTTGAAGAATGGTAAATCTGCAGGTATAGATGAAAATTTCTGGTGAAATGATCAAGAACGGAGGCGGGATGGTTATTGATTGGATTTGGAAGTTGTGTAACAAAGCTTTTATGGAGGGTATAGTTCCGAGGGATTGGAGGAGAGCAGTAATAGTACCCTTATATAATGGTAAGGTAGATATGGGAAACTGTAGGAATTATAGGGGAATTAGTTTATTGAGTGTTGTAGGGAAGATATATGCTGGTATTTTGTTCGAAAGAGTGCGTCGAGTGACTGAAGGACTGATTGGTTAAGAACAAGGTGCGTTTAGGAGTGTTAGAGGATGTGTGGATCAAATCTTTACATTGAAACATGAGGAATAAATTGAATTTAAGTTTTTTGGATTTTCAACAGGCGTGTGATAGGATTAATAGGGAAGCTCTATGGCAGATGTTACTGATATATGGTGGTGGTGGTAGGCTTCTGAATTTAATAAAAAGTATGTATGACGATAGTGAAGCGTGTGTAAGAATAAATGGTGTTGAAAGTGATTGGTTTAATATTAATAGCGGAGTGAGGCAGGGATGTGTTGTCTCCTTGGTTATTCAATTTGTATATGGATGGGGTTATGAAAGAATTAGAGGTAGGGGTGGCAGGAGATGGTGTTAGAAGGATGGAGAATGGAAGAGAGTGGTAGGTGCCCTACCTATTATATGCGGATGATTTGATTTTGTGTGGCGAATCTGAAGAGAGTTTGAGAGGATTGGTAGGAAGATTTGGCAGGGTTTGTAAAAGAAGGGGTTTGAATGTAAACATAGATAATAAAAAGGTTATGGCCGTGAGTAAGGACATTACTCGGTGTGAAGTTATGTTAGATAGTGAGCAGCTGGAACAAGTGTATGAGTTTAAATATTTAGGATATTTGTTGGATGAAAAGGGAACGGATGATGCAGATTGTAGTAGGAAAGTTGTGAATGGCAGGAAGGTGGCTGGTGCAATTAAATCGTTGGTGGATGGTGGTATGTTGTTACCAATGTTAATGTATAGTAGTGAGACTATGGTCTGGAATAAGAGGTATAGATCTAAAGTACAATGGGTTCAGATGGACAATCTTAGGAGCGTGTTAGGTGTGAGAAGAATTGATAAAATGAATAAACGTATTAGAGAGTTGTGTGGTGTAAAGAAAGAGATAAATGAGAGAATAAATGATAGTACATTGAGATGGTTTGGTCATGTGGAAAGGATGGATGATAGTCGGTTGGTTAAGCTGATGTATAGTGGTGAGTGTGTTGTAAATCAACCGACTGGGAGACCGAAGAAAAAGTGGATTGAGTCATTAAAGGAATGGCTGGAGGAGAGAAATGTGAGTTTGGCTGAGGCGAGAAGAAAGGTGCATAATAGGAGTGATTGGCGGGGTTTTGTGGGTAAATATGGTTGTGGCCCACCTTGGCCAAGAGATGAGATGCCATGGTGAGGGTCCGTCGCGGTCCCGTGAAGCTATAGGGTGGATTTTCTGACTGCAACGAGATTTAACTAAAAGGTATAAAGGGGCGGTAAAGCTGGGCTTTCTTTTCGACTTAAGTCATATTCTACTACTTTTCTGTTTCCGGTGCATGTCACGCACTTTACCTCCAGTCTTGGGAAAAGAAGGTGGATGATGATTATATATATATATATATATATATATATATATATATATATATATATATATATATATATATATATAATGTAAAAGCTTTATGTTTCTATAGTTAATAAAAAATACATTACTCTCGGTCAGAAATTTTTATATATATAACTGCTAACTATATATATATATATATGTATATGTAATATATATATAATAATAATAATAATAATATATATATATATATATATATATATATATATATATATATATATATATATATATATATATATATATATATATATATATATATATATATAACTACCTTTTAACGTGCTTTATCCCCTATTAAGAGGGTAACACGGGGGTACCACAGGAAATCGAACTTTAAGGCCGGCTATCCCAAACCAGCGAAACCAACATGTTCGCAGTCGAGTTTTAGTTCTTGCACCCAGGTAGATAAAACTCCAACTGCTACGCGGAGGATTTGAACCAGCGTCCTCTCGTATGAGAGTCGGCGACTCAGCCTCTGCGCCACGAGGCGTTCTGTATATATATATATATATATATATATATATATATATATATATATATAACTCTTTAGATATAGATGTCTCTGTATATATATATATATATATAACTCTTTATATATAATATATATATTTATATATTACTTCATTTATGCAATTACATAGAAAACACAGATATATATATGGGTAGATGTAACTAGTATTTTAATATTTATTATATATATTTTATATTATATATATATATATATTATATAATAATATATATATATATATTATATTATATATATAATAAATATATATATATATATATAACATATATATATATATACTATATAATATATATAATGCTTTTATGTCTATTATATATATTATAGAAGTTGGAGAAAGATGTCTCTCCAAATCTTCTATTTAAGTAGTTGCACAAAGATACAACTATAAATTAAGAAAGGTTTAATTATATTCAGTAATTACAATAATAATTTTAATTAAATCAGATGGCTGGATGATTTTGAATGTCTAAATTAATAAAAGTGTAATCATAAGTACTTAATTTCAAATTTTTTTTTTACTTTAATCAATATAAAGATTAGAACCGGATGATACTAACTATAATATTTAATAATATAAAGAATAATAATGTTTATACAAAGTTATAGAAAATTATTATTTATATGGTCACAAAACAAGTTATTAATCAAACTATGTTTAAGCAAGATTGCACAGATCTTTATTAATATAAGTATAGATATTTTGTTTAGTTTCATACACTGACAATGTTTTGCATGAGTAGAAACGAAAGTAACTATTAATAACGATGAACTTCCTTAATAGTTACACCATGAGTTAATTGAACAAGGTAACATTTACGATGATTCAACTTAAACAGATGAAAGGGTTTTTTAATGTGCTTGTTAGCTATTATAGTTTGGATTAATAAAGAATCAGAAAGGAGCCAGACACTTTCCTGTTACTTAATCATTAAAAAATTATTTAGCTACTTGTCTGTAATAAAAGAAAAGAAAATTAGTAAAGTACATAAAAAGTTAGGTAAGTTAGGAAATGACTAAAAGAAACTACAAGAACAGTGTATGGAAAAGCAAAGAGAACTACATGAAGTATAGTAGAAGAACTGCCGACAGAGTCGGTCTCAAGGAGAACGTAACAAGGGTGTTACGGCTCGACAACAAAAACAAACAATAGGAATGGACAGACCCCTAGGAGGCTCCTAAGGATCCTTTTACAACCTATCACAGTTAAACAAAAATAGCTAGTTAAAGGAACACTAAACAGGATCCATAAGATTAACCTCAATACAACACACAACCAACAACCTCAACAAGTCAGTGCCGACGGGCGAACCCCTACAGTACTCCCCCTAGAGATGATGGCAGGGTCAGAGGACAGATCACAAAGGATACCTTTGAGGTGCCCGAATGGGCCTGCCATATCTCGAAAAGGTGCAGGGCTGAGCCGGAAAACAAACCTGAAGAGGGGTACTTCGAGGTATCCGTCGTAAGGCAGACTTTTTAGGTTGAGGCGCCAGTCGTGAGTCGGAAGATTGAGGTACGATACTGGAAGTAGGAACCGATGGGAAAGGTAAGACGTCAGGAAGACTTGAAACTGGAGGTAATGAAGTAGAAGAAACCGGAACGGTAGATTCAGGAACCGGAGTATGAGACACAGGAAGAAAGACACCCGGAGAAGGAGGAACAAGATCAATGTCATCAGACAGTTCTGATTCCAAAAAGGCAGGTTTCAGTCGATCGATAGAAATGACTTCCTCTCTACCTGGTCGTTGGACAGTAAAGAATTTTGGTGAACGTCGCAGGACTGGAAAGGGACCTTCGTACTTGGGAGAAAAAGGCCTTTTATGACAGTCAATACGAATGAAAACATGAGAACAAGAAGTAAGGTCAGAAGGAATGTAAGAATGGATTGTTGTAGAACGAGTCGGAGTAGGCTTCCATGAGGAAGCACATTTCTTCAGACGAGAAACGTAGGAATTAGGATCGACAGGAAGAGGACTAGTGTTGTCAAAGAACTCACCAGGAAGACGAAGGGTGGTTCCATAAACCAGCTCTGCAGAAGTGGAGTTGAGATCTGATTTAAGGGAGGACCGAATTCCTAAGAGAACTAATGGCAACGCTTCAATCCAATTCTCATGTTCCATGGCACAAGCAAGGGATGCTTTTAATTGACGATGGAACCGTTCGATAATTCCGTTCGAGACAGGATGGTAGCTGGTGGTGCGCACTCGAGAAGTGCCTAGGAGTGTCATAAGGTCTTTAAAAAGAAAAGACTCGAACTGTCTGCCTTGATCAGTGGTGACGGTGGAAGGCACACCAAAACGCGAGATCCAATGAAAGACAAAAGCTTTCGCAACAGTCTCGGCTTTGATATCCGGAAGTGGAATAGCTTCCGGCCACCTAGTAAAGCGATCAATGCAGGTGAGGAGATAAGAAAATCCCTCTGAAGGAGGAAGCGGCCCGACAAGGTCAATATGAACCTTATCGAAACGTTCCGAAGGAGGAAGGAATTTTCCGAGAGGAGCTTTGGTGTGTTTATGGACCTTGTGTTTTTGGCAGGAAAAACATGCACGGGTCCAATTTTTCACATCAGAGTTGATGCCAGGCCAAACAAAACGTGAAGAAATTAACTTTTGTGAAGCCTTTACCCCAGGATGTGATAAAGAATGCAAAGTAAGAAAAACAATTTTACGAAAAGACTGTGGAACTAAAGGACGAGGAGAACCTGTTGAAAGGTCGCAAAGAACTGGTTTGGACACATTCGGAAGCGTAATTCGTCTCAGTTGGAGAGATGTGTCGTCTGAGAGCGAAATACTTTCTGATTCCTGAGCCTCGACCAAAGCTTCGTAATCCAAAGATGTAAGTGGTGAGATGGAATCCACATGAATTCGTGACAGAGCATCCGCAGTATCGTTGTCCACTCCTGAAATGTGCCTTATATCAGAAGTAAACTGGGCGATATACTCCATATGTCGAGCTTCACGCGGATTATGACGTTCATGACGTGATTTAATGGCGAAAATTATCGGTTTGTGGTCGGTCAGAACATGGAATTCCCGACCTTCCAAGAAATACCTAAAATGCCGGATCGCTTTGTAAATGGCGAGGAGCTCACTGCTGAAGGTACTATATCGGGTCTCAGTCAGTTGGTGTTTTTTTTTGAGAAAAATGCAAGGGGAACCTAATACTCATTTTGAAACTGCTGTAGCACTCCCCCTATAGCAAAATTGGATGCATCGGCCTGTATACGAGTCGGTGCGTCCTCTTTTGGATGCATAAGGAGAGTACTGTCCGCAAGAGCATTTTTCGTGGCAATAAATGCCTCACGAGTTTCCGGCGTCCAAGGAATTTTGGTGGACAACCCTCGCTTCTTGGGCTTAATAAGTGAAGAAAGTGGTGCAAGTAAAGCGGCTGCCCTTGGGATGAACCGATGGTAAAAATTAACCATTCCTAAAAACTGTCGAAGGTTTCGCTGAGTTTCGGGGAATGGAAAATCACGTATTGCAGAAACACGGTCTTCGAAAGGTGTTATGCCTTCTGCTGTAACAGTGTGGCCTAAAAATGTCAAAGAGGAAACTCCAAAGACACATTTATCGGCGTTTATTCTGATACCATACTCATTTAGACGGGTGAAGACAGCTTTGAGATGGTCTTCATGCTCCTCTGCTGAAGTACTGGCTATCAGAATATCGTCAATATAAACCCAACAAAAGGGTAGGCCTCGAAGTACCGTGTCTATGAAACGTTGGAATGTTTGGGCGGCATTCCTCAATCCGTATGGCACACGAAGATACTCGAATAACCCAAAGGGCGTTATCACCGCCGTCTTTGGGATATCCTGAGCGGCCACCGGGATTTGATGAAATGCTCTCACTAAATCGATTTTGGAGAAAATAGTAGAGCCATGAATATTAGAATTGAAACTCTGGATGTGCGGGACAGGGTACCGATCTGGGACAGTAACACCATTAAGGGCACGGTAGTCTGAGCACGGACGCCAATCCAGAGAGTTTGGTTTAGGGACCAAATGAAGAGGGGATGCCCAAGCAGATTTAGAAGGACGGACAATCCCTAATTCGAGCATATGCTCGAATTCTGCACGTGCCGCTCGAAGTCTGTCAGGAGCGAGACGCCTAGCACGAGCAGAAACTGGAGGTCCTGTCGTTTCAATATGATGTTGCACATCATGTTTGACAGGCAGTAGAGAAGAACAAGGACGAAGAAGATCAGGAAAATCTGAGCGAACCATATTGAGAAAAGGATTAGAAATGTCAGAATTGACAACGGAAATGGAACCCAACGTGAAAACTTGGAGAACACCAGACACCTTAAGGTCGGTATTCCCGTCGAGCAAACGTCGATTCCTAATATCAACCAAGAGGTTGAAATGCTCTAAGAAATCGGCACCTAGGATAGGGTATGCCACATCTGCAACAATGAATACCCAACGGAAAACTCGGCGAAGGCCAAGGTCTAGGGAACAGGACCGTTCACCATAGACCTTAATGGACGTACCATTAGCTGCACGGAGGGTAGTGTCAGTGGGAGAAAGAGGAAATTTTGAAGACGAGGCTGGTAGTAAAGATACTTCCGCTCCGGTGTCGACTAGAAAACGCTGGCGGGTGGTGGGATCGTAAATCATCAGCCTTGAGTTGTTCACTGAAGCCACCTCAGCTGCTGATTCCGCTGATTGGCTTACGAGTTTCCCAGTTGGGAATTTTGGGTAGTAAGCAAATGGGAATTAGTGCACGGAATGGTACACTTGTTAGCAGATGCACCAAACCTCCTGTGGAAGAAACAGACCCCTGGTTGAGCATCTGCAGGATTGTTGGTGATAGGACGAGGAGATGGAGAGCGAGGTCTGCGGGGCGAGAATGAACGCGAAAATTGAGGACGTTGCTGAGTCTGCAAGGACGCCTGTTGCGTTATATTCATGGCATGCAAGGTCGCTGCCATTGAAGCCATTGTCTCCTCCAGTCTAGTTATCCTCTGTGACAGAGAATTATAGTTTGCACTATTGGAATTAGCAAATTCCTGCCTCAGTGCCTGGTTAGCACTTGTCATCTCCTGACGAAGTGCATCAATATGGAGAGTGGTGATTGTAGGGTTCAATTGTGAGGGTGGTGAAAACCCAGAAGCAACAGCTGACACAGAAGAAGAAGACGAAAGAGTGTCAGATTTAGGGGTATGAATACGGTCCGCCATTTGACCGTACTCTTCTAGCGTGGAGCTAGGGTTGATTAGCGCCATCAAACGGCGCATTTCGAGAGGCAGGCGATTGAGCCAAAGTTCAAGGAACATTGCCTGGCTGTCAGCACTGGGATTGGGGTCATTACGCAAGACCAGCATCCGCTGCATAAGCTGGGATGGCTTGCTGTCCCCCAGTACTTCCCCCGAAATCAATTGCTTGAGTTTCTCCTCTTTGGGAATCTCGAAACGTTCAACTAGGATGTCTTCTAGAGTCTGAAAGGGGTTCTCAGAAGACAATATAGTAGGTAGAGCGTCCTGCAACTGCTCCAGGACAGTGTTAGGCAGAGCTGCTATAGTAGCAGCATACTTCTGCTGAATGGAGAAGGAACTAGGAAATACGGATTTAACAATGGTAAACCATAAACTTGGCTTACCAGAGTTATATTTGGGCAGAACTGGCATATAATGCACAGTTTGCACCGAAGGAGGAAAAGGAATTTGATGAGGATCAACAGGACGAACTGAAGAATGCGGAGACAGTTGAGAAGGGTCAATTTGAGGAATTGAAGATTGAACAGGATGTTGTAAAGGATTGAATTGTGGAAACGAAAAACCTTGAGAATAAGGAAAACTAAAAGAAGAAGGAAGTGAATGAGAAACAGAAGAATAAGGAAAGTTACCAAACGAATAGGCATGAGTAGAAAGAGGAGAAGGATAGTTTAAGGAAAGTGAAACGTCAGTCATAGCTTGAGAAAGTGGAGGAAGTATAGAGGAAGAAGTAGAAGTAGTAATTTGAGTGGTGATAGCTGTAGTTGTGGTAGACACATTAGATGAGGGTGCCTCAGTGGAAGAGGAGACAGGGATAGTAAGAATGGGATTCGTGCTCACCCATGATTGCAAGTAGGAAACAAGGAATTTATAATTAAGTGTTAATCACAAGATTATAATATTGCACCCCACAAAATATAAAATCACGAATGAAATTATAAATCACAAGATACAATAATACAATAATGTGATATACAAAAAGGGAAAGAGTGTGGCTCCTAGTTAATATGCTAACTAAAATACTACAAAAATAATAATGATGGTAATGACAAAAATAAACACAATGAGAAAAAAAATAACAATAATAAAAAAATAATAATAAAAATACAAAATAATAATAATACAAGAAATAAAAATTTAATGAGAAAAATTAATAATAATTACTCAAAATAATAATAATAATAATAATAATAATAATGTGGAGTACAATTAAATTAGTCACCAACACGGTAACTATAAACTCCAGAGGTCACCAATATAGAAGTTGGAGAATAATGTCTCTCCAAATCTTCTATTTAAGTAGTTGCACAAAGATACAACTATAAATTAAGAAAGGTTTAATTATATTCAGTAATTACAATAATAATTTTAATTAAATCAGATGGCTGGATGATTTTGAATGTCTAAATTAATAAAGTGTAATCATAAGTATCAATTTTTTTACTTTAATTTTATAACAATAATCAATAGAAATATTACAGCTAGATCATACTAACTATAATATTTAATAATATAAAGAATAATAATGTTTATACAAAGTTATAGAAAATTATTATTTATATGGTCACAAAACAAGTTATTAATCAAACTATGTTTAAGCAAGATTGCACAGATCTTTATTAATATAAGTATAGATATTTTGTTTAGTTTCATACACTGACAATGTTTTGCATGAGTAGAAACGAAAGTAACTATTAATAACGATGAACTTCCTTAATAGTTACACCATGAGTTAATTGAACAAGGTAACATTTACGATGATTCAACTTAAACAGATGAAAGGGTTTTTTAATGTGCTTGTTAGCTATTATAGTTTGGATTAATAAAGAATCAGAAAGGAGCCAGACACTTTCCTGTTACTTAATCATTAAAAAATTATTTAGCTACTTGTCTGTAATAAAAGAAAAGAAAAATTAGTAAAGTACATAAAAAGTTAGGTAAGTTAGGAAAAGACTAAAAGAAACTACAAGAACAGTGTATGGAAAAGCAAAGAGAACTACATGAAGTATAGTAGAAGAACTGCCGACAGAGTCGGTCTCAAGGAGAACGTAACAAGGGTGTTACGGCTCGACAACAAAAACAAACAATAGGAATGGGCAGACCCCTAGGAGGCTCCTAAGGATCCTTTTACAACCTATCACAGTTAAACAAAAATAGCTAGTTAAAGAACACTAAACAGGATCCATAAGATTAACCTCAATACAACACACAACCAACAACCTCAACAAGTCAGTGCCGACGGGCGAAATAAAAATATATATATATATATATATATATATATATATATATATATATTTAAAAAAAATTATTTCTAAATGTTTATTACAAATTTTTTTATTCACATTTTTTTATATATATTGTATATATATATATATATATATTATATATATATATATATATCGCAGGGATATATATATATATATATATATATATATATATATATATATATATATATACTATATATTATGATATATATATATATATTATATATATATATATTATATATATATATATATATATATATATATATACTATATATATATATATATATATATATATATATACTATATATATATATATATACTATATATACTATATTAATTATATATATATATATATATGCCTTAATGGCATAGGAGGTTGACTCGCCGACTCTCACGAGAGGACGCTGGTTCAATCATAGCGTGGCAATCGGAGTTTTATCTTCCCTGGGGGCAGAGTCAAAGCTTTCAGTTTACGCGAATTTACGTTGATGGTACTGGTTTTTGGATAGCCAGCCTTATAGTTCGATTTCACCATAGTCCCCCCATTATTTACCTCTGAAAAGGGGATAAAGCACGTTAAAAGGAAGTTATATATATATATATATATATATATATATATACTTTCTTTATATATATATATATATATATATATATATATATATATATATATATCTCTTATAAATATACTATATATCTTTCTCACTCTTTCTCTCTTATATATATTCAGAAATTTCTACATTCGTGTCATAATATTTTCATTTTTGTTTTCTATAGACCCTCATTGACACGTCGCCGATCAAGTTGAACAAGGTTCCATAAGGAATAGTCCTTCTAGAAGCAGATCTCTATCGTCGGTAAAGAATTATCAAAGTACTAAAAAGATTTGTCAGGAAAATTTCAGTTGCAGATATTGTAATTTTACTTTTAAAAACAAAGATGAGTTGAAATGCCATTTAAAGATGCATAACAAAACAAAGTTTAAGTGTACCCATTGCGGTTATGAAGCTAAACAAAAAAGTAACTTAAAAAGTCATCTGCTAACTCACAGCAAAAGCAAAAGCAAAAGCAAAAAGATTAAGCTCATACAAGATAGAAGAACAAAGAAAAAGACAAAACAAAATGTACCAGACAGATAAAGGAAAGTTCTATAGAGAGTTGAGAGGTGAAAATATAAAAGTTGATAAACCACCTAAAAGAGACAGACTTGATGCATTTTGGAGGAGTATATATGAAGACCAACGAACACATAATGAAGAGGCGGAATGGATAGAAACAACAAGAAGGAATCCCCAAATAGAAGAAATTAATGAGATGGAATTTGAACCACTAACCTAGGAGGAAGTGTCTAGAGGCCAAGTGGAAGGAAATGCCAGAAGTAATCAGAAAGGTAACTTAAAATGGCAAATGCTAACTCACAACATATGGTTAAAAAAAATCACAGTACTAAGAGAACCTTTAACAAAGTGCTTCAACAGAATTCTGAACGGAACAGCTGAAATACCCGAGTGGATGACCAAAGGAGAAACAGTCCTTATCCCTAAAACAGGGGAAACACAAAACCCAGGGAAATATAGACCAATTACTTGTCTACCAACTATATACAAAATATTAACAGCAATTATTACAGAAAGAATATACAAACATACAATAGAAAATAATATAATAGCAGAAGAACAAAAAGGATGTAGTAAAGGAAGTCACGGGACAAAAGACCAATTATTAATAAATAAAATGATCCTAGAAGACAGCAGGCAAAGACAGAAGAACTTAAGCATGACTTGGATTGACTATAAGAAAGCGTATGATAGTGTGCCGCACTCATGGATCAAAGAGGTATTAAAAATCTATAAAATCAATAATAAGATAAGAGAGTTTATGGAAAAAGTGATGCAAATATGGAAGATCAATATTAAACTACATCACGAAAATGGTACGATACAAATAAATGATGTAAAAATAAGGAGAGGAATATTCCAAGGGGATTCCTTATCCCCATTGCTGTTTGTACTATCGTTGAACCCACTGAGTTCATTGATAAATAACTTGCATAATGGATATAGAATAGGATCAAGAAATGAAAAGAAAGGAAAAAACATCTCGCATTTATTTTACATGGATGACATCAAGCTATACTCCCCAAACAAACAACAAACAATTGAACAGATAGAGGTAGTTAAGAAGTTTTCAAGTGATATACAAATGGAGTTCGGACTAGATAAATGCGCGTTTCTGGAGTTGAAGAAAGGAAAAAGAATTGACAGTGGAAATATCAGAATAGAAGACCAGATCATTAGACAACTAGAACAGAAGACACCTATAAGTATCTCGGGATAGAAGAAAATGAAAAAATAGAACATAAGAAAATGAAGGAAAAGCTGATGAAGGAATATGAGAAGAGACTGAAACTAATATTGAAATCTGAATTAAAATGCAAATTTAAGATCGAAGCAGTAAGAACATTGGCAGTACCAGTACTATCGTACGGGTTTGGAATAATTGATTGGTTCCAAGAAGATTTAAACAAACTAGATATCAAGACGAGAAAAATGCTCCACGCCCATAAATTGACATATAAGAACCAATGCCTGGCAAGAATGTATGTCCCCAGGGATCAAGGTGGAATGGGACTTCAGGAAATAGATGCAATATATAGAGAGGAAGTGATTGGATTAACAACCTATATTGAAGAAAGTGATAGTAAATTCATCAGATGGGTGAAGGAGCACGAAACAGGGAAAGCGATGAGAACATCTTTAACAGCCAAAAAAAGAGATTACCTACGGAAGTATGATATCCCTAACGACGATCCAACAACAGAAGGAATGACAAAAAAGGAAAAGATGAAACACCTAAGAAATGAGCACAGAAAAGCAAGAAGAAAAAAACATGAAAATAATTGGAAGGAGCACGCATTTGCAAAGGAATACAAAAATATTATAGAACAGGTGTATATAGATAAAGAAAAATCGATAGAAGCAGTATGCAGGGGTAATCTAAGAAAAGAAGATGAGAGAACAATTGTAGGGGCACAAGACTTAGCATTACGAACCAATTGGTTCAAGAGAGAGATAGAGAAAGAGAATATATCCAACAAATGCCGAATGTGTAAAGTATCACCGGAAACAGTTAGCCATATATTATCAACTGCTAACTCCTCCAACGCAGCAATTCGAAAGACATAATACAATATGCAAACTAATCCATTTTAGAATTTGTGAAAAATACAAAATACCAATAGAAGCATCCAAATACTGGGAACACAACCCAAACGCAATAGAAGAAAATAACCACGCGCTAATACTATACGACTATAGCATTCCCACAGATGTACCTATAACACATAACAAGCCGGATATAGTTGTAAAAGATAAAAGAGAAAGAAAGGCATACATTATAGAGATAGGGATACCATGGGACGGCAGAGTATCAGCATATGAAAGGCAAAAGGAAATGAAGTACGAACGACTGAAATACTCATTACAAGGAATGTGGAATGACATTGATAGAGCAGAGGTTATCCCTGTGATAATTGGAAGCATGGGAGTAATTAAAAAAAGCTTAAACCAATATATTGAAAGACTACCGGTGGAAGTAACAACGTTGGAGATGAGCTCCATTATAATACGACAGAGCGCCAGAATACTGAGAATGGTTCTTGGTTGTTAAAGAACCTGCCGGGACAACCATATGCGCTTAGGCCCGAGGTTCGGGCCCGCGCATTAAATGGTAACCCTTAAGAAAGGTGAAATAAAAAAAAAAAAAAAAAAATTTGAAATTATTTAAATGTTCTGAGTGCAGTTATGAATGTAATCTGAAAAGTCACTTAAAAATTCATCTACTAACTCACAGCAGCTCTCCCCGAAATCCTTCTCTTTCGTCTCTCAGTGCTAGTCCCCCGAGCAATGAAAGTTCGATTCCCCGTACGTCAAACTGATTCGCTTACACTGTTGGGCTGTTTTTTTTGAGGACGTGGATGGCCTAGTGGTTGGAGCATCCGGTTTATTGTTAACGCTGCGACGCAGTGTCCAATGTTCGAGTCCCGCTGATGGAGAGTGGAATCTCCTGTGGCTCATTCATTTGAGTACTCAGCAATTATGGGATGAGAAAACCGGGTGCTTTGGGAACTACGCTTGAAGCGTTCTCAGCGGGACCAGTTCCGACGGGTCGGTGTCTCGGGCGAGAAATCTGAACAGCTTGGGGTGACCGGGTACTGACGAACGGAATGAGAATTCGGGTGACGCGTGCATGGATGGCGAGTTGTCCCTGCCTTGGGGGGGAATCCATGTGGACTCCGCGGAAGATATGGGGTGCCATTCTACGCACTTCAGGCACATGTTCAGGGGTGCTGGGGGGTGAACAAAATCCCTCATCCTTAGGTCTGAGGTTTGGACCCGGATGAGGGATAAATACCTCCCTTCGAGGAGTGGAAGAAAAAAAAAAAAAAAAAAAAAAATCTTGAAATTATTTAAATGTTCTGAGTGTAGCTATGAATGTAATCAGAAAGGTAGCTTAAAAACTCATCTGCTAACTCACAGCAATTCTCCCCCGGAGAACTGTCTGCGTTGTCGACGCGGGGGGGCCCAGGGAGACACGGTGAGGCGGAAGATATACCGCCCCAGATGTGTCTTCCTGCGAAAAGGCAGTAGACATGAAGCCACAATATGTGGTGGATATTACTGGAAACTATCCATGGCAGGAAAAAATAAAAATATTAAGTGCCAGGAACTCGGAAGACCTGGTGCCGGCCCTACCTCATTTTTAGAGGGAGATGAGGGGGGACGGAGCTCTGATGAGCAAATCAAATTATCCCTCCCCGGAAATAGAAAAAATACACCAGTAAGGTGTGGGATTTTAACACCTAATACCCCACTTCCACCTGATGAATCGTCAGAGAGGCCTAAGACTTCTCCCGACTCATCAAAACAACCAAAAATCCAAAAAAAAAGATGCAACCCCTACAACCGTAGAGGTGGTGATAGATTGGAATATACGGTGGAAGAAAAAAAAGAGATATTCTGGTGCGTAACATACGGAAGACACAAGATGTTCCCAAAAAAAGGAACAACTAAACGAACGAGAAATATGTTGGAACAACGAGGTGAAATAGATAAAATCAAACTGGAAAGAATACCGGATGCGAGATTTGCCAGTATTGCAACCAATATAAATAATAAAAAGACCCCGATAACACACGAACAGATAAAACAAATCGAGGAGGAAGTAGATCAATACGTGGAGAAGATGAACAAAGTGGAGGAAGAGGGTGAATGGGAATGGACAAAGGAAAAGAACGAATACTTAATGGAAAGCTACTACATAGGTATGTTAATACCCGAAAAGGAAGGTAAAACGGACTTCTGGAAATATGTTGTGGATAATGAAATAATAGGTGCAAATGATATAATGGAATATGAGTTTAATAAGAAATATACGGGGGTAGAAAGAAGGAAACTGATCGCCCAAAAACAGGCCATCATCAACTTTAATAAAGAAAGGAATCAAGGAGCAATAAAAAAAAGAAAAGCTACGTTACCTACAAATGAAGATCTGAAGGAAATAGAACGAAGAGCAAAGGAGAGAATTAAGAATGAAATTCAGATCACACCAGAAATGATCGGAGATATTAAACAGAAAAGTAAAGAGACACTATATCAAGGGAATAGAATGAAAACTGGAAAAAATACAGAGAAAAGTTTAGAAGAACAAAATAAAATGACAGATAATGAAGAGTTAATAGATGGGGAGTTGGATGAGACAGAGATAGTAGGAGAAGAAATATCAGAGGCTGCTGAAATCCTAAACAAAGAAATAATGAACAGAACAGATAGTGAAAGTAATAATGATTCAGATACAGGAAGCCACTATGAAGAAACAGAGGAACAAGGTGATGAAGAGATTATTGAAAATGATAGAAGCGAAAACGGGGATAGAATGCAGGAGGAAGAAGAGATGATAAGCAAAATAGCACACTATAGAGATGAAGATATTTATACCAACATGGAAGATAGAAAAGGAATAAATAAAATAGATAATTGGATGAAAATAAATAAATATGCCGGGATAGCAAACAGGGTATTACCAAGATTACTACCTGAGAGATGCGATATCTCAGAAGTGAACAGGTTATATTATGCAACAGCAAGAGCAATAACAGATTTGATGGGAGGGAAAATATTTGAAAAAAATAGATCAAATGGAAGAAAGAAGGAACAAAAACCGTCATGGGAAATTAGATTAGAGAGAGACATAGCGAGACTTAGAAAAGAAATATCACTGATAAAAGAATACGAAGAAGGAAACATCACAATAGAAAGTAAAATCAGACAGGCACAAAATATGATAAGAAGAAGCAGGGGCAGAAATCGAGTAACACACGCAATCAGCAGCAGAAAGCTAGAATTAGCAGCAAAAGCAAAAAGATTAAGCTCATACAAGAAAGAAGAACAAAGAAAAAGACAAAACAAAATGTACCAGACAGATAAAGGAAAGTTCTATAGAGAGTTGAGAGGTGAAAATATAAAAGTTGATAAACCACCTGAAAGAGACAGACTTGATGCATTTTGGAGGAGTATATATGAAGACCAACGAACACATAATGAAGAGGCGGAATGGATAGAAACAACAAGAAGGAATCCCCAAATAGAAGAAATTAATGAGATGGAATTTGAACCACTAACCGAAAGGGAAGTGATGGAAAAGATACGACGTACCAGTAACTGGAAAACACCTGGACCAGACATGGTGCAAAATATATGGCTAAAAAAAATTACAGTACTAAGAGAACCTTTAACAAAGTGCTTCAACAGAATTCTGAACGGAACAGCTGAAATACCCGAGTGGATGACCAAAGGAGAAACAGTCCTTATCCCTAAAACAGGGGAAACACAAAACCCAGGGAAATATAGACCAATTACTTGTCTACCAACTATATACAAAATATTAACAGCAATTATTACAGAAAGAATATACAAACATACAATAGAAAATAATATAATAGCAGAAGAACAAAAAGGATGCAGTAAGGGAAGTCACGGGACAAAAGATCAATTGTTAATAAATAAAATGATCCTAGAAGACAGCAGGCAAAGACAGAAGAACTTAAGCATGACTTGGATTGATTATAAAAAAGCATATGATAGTGTGCCGCACTCATGGATCAAAGAGGTATTAAAAATCTATAAAATCAATAATAAGATAAGAGACTTTATGGAAAAAGTGATGCAAATATGGAAGATCAATATTAAACTACATCACGAAAATGGTACGATACAAATAAATGATGTAAAAATAAGGAGAGGAATATTCCAAGGGGATTCCTTATCCCCATTGCTGTTTGTACTATCATTGAACCCACTGAGTTCATTGATAAATAACTTGCATAATGGATATAGAATAGGATCAAGAAATGAAAAGAAAGGAAAAAACATCTCGCATTTATTTTACATGGATGACATCAAACTATACTCCCCAAACAAACAACAAACAATTGAACAGATAGAGGTAGTTAAGAAGTTTTCAAGTGATATACAAATGGAGTTCGGACTAGATAAATGTGCGTTCCTGGAATTGAAGAAAGGAAAAAGAATTGACAGTGGAAATATCAGAATAAACGACGAAATTATTAGACAACTAGAACAGGAAGACACCTATAAGTATCTCGGGATAGAAGAAAATGAAAAAATAGAACATAAGAAAATGAAGGAAAAGCTGAAGAAGGAATATGAGAAGAGACTGAAACTAATATTAAAATCTGAATTAAAATGCAAATTTAAGGTCGAAGCAGTAAGAACATTGGCAGTACCAGTGCTATCGTATGGGTTTGGAATAATTGATTGGTTCCAAGAAGATTTAAACAAACTAGATATTAAGACGAGAAAAATGCTCCACGCCCATAAATTGATATATAAGAACCAATGCCTGGCAAGAATGTATGTCCCCAGGGATCAAGGTGGAATGGGACTTCAGGAAATAGATGCAGTATATAGAGAGGAAGTGATCGGATTAACGACGTATATCGAAGAAAGTGATAGTAAATTCATCAGATGGGTGAAGGAGCACGAAACAGGGAAAGCGATGAGAACATCTTTAACAGCCAAAAAAAGAGATTACCTACGGAAGTATGATATCCCTAACGACGATCCAACAACAGAAGGAATGACAAAAAAGGAAAAGATGAAACACCTAAGAAATGAGCACAGAAAAGCAAGAAGAAAAAAACATGAAAATAATTGGAAGGAGCACGCATTTGCAAAGGAATACAAAAATATCATAGAACAGGTGTATATAGATAAAGAAAAATCGATAGAAGCAGTATGCAGGGGTAATCTAAGAAAAGAAGATGAAAGAACAATTGTAGGGGCACAGGACTTAGCATTACGAACCAATTGGTTCAAGAGAGAGATAGAGAAAGAGAACATATCCAACAAATGCCGAATGTGTAAAGTATCTCCGGAAACAGTTAGCCATATATTATCAAGCTGTGACACACTTCTCCAACGCAAGACATACACCGAAAGACATAATACAATATGCAAATTAATCCATTTTAGAATTTGTGAAAAATACAAAATACCAATAGAAGCATCCAAATACTGGGAACACAACCCAAACGCAATAGAAGAAAATAACCACGCGCTAATACTATACGACTATAGCATCCCCACAGATGTACCTATAAGACATAACAAACCGGATATTGTTGTAAAAGATAAAAGAGAAAGAAAGGCATACATTATAGAGATAGGAATTCCATGGGACGGCAGAGTATCAGCATATGAAACTGAAAAGGAAGTTAAGTACCAAACTCTGAAATACTCATTACAAGGAATGTGGAATGACATTGATAGAGCAGAGGTTATCCCTGTGGTAATTGGAAGTATGGGAGTGATAAAAAAAAGCTTAAATCAATATATTGAAAGACTACCGGTGGAAGTAACAACGTTGGAGATGAGCTCCATTATAATACGACAGAGCGCCAGAATACTGAGAATGGTTCTTGGTTGTTAAAGAACCTGCCGGGACAACCATATGCGCTTAGGCCCGAGGTTCGGGCCCGCGCATTAAATGGTAACCCTTAAGAAAGGTGAAATAAAAAAAAAAAAAAAAAAAAAAAAAAATAAAAAGAAAGAAAGGCATACATTATAGAGATAGGGATACCATGGGACGGCAGAGTATCAGCATATGAAAGGCAAAAGGAAATGAAGTACGAACGACTGAAATACTCATTACAAGGAATGTGGAATGACATTGATAGAGCAGAGGTTATCCCTGTGATAATTGGAAGCATGGGAGTAATTAAAAAAAGCTTAAACCAATATATTGAAAGACTACCGGTGGAAGTAACAACGTTGGAGATGAGCTCCATTATAATACGACAGAGCGCCAGAATACTGAGAATGGTTCTTGGTTGTTAAAGAACCTGCCGGGACAACCATATGCGCTTAGGCCCGAGGTTCGGGCCCGCGCATTAAATGGTA
Organism: Trachelipus rathkii; assembly: GCA_015478945.1. Classification (NCBI taxonomy): domain Eukaryota; kingdom Metazoa; phylum Arthropoda; class Malacostraca; order Isopoda; family Trachelipodidae; genus Trachelipus; species Trachelipus rathkii. The sequence goes on along the minus strand of JABUQX010084237.1, from coordinate 2,928 downwards.
ACCCTTAAGAAAGGTGAAATAAAAAAAAAAAAAAAAAAATTCGAAATTATTTAAATGTTCTGAGTGTAGCTATGAATGTAATCAGAAAGGTAACTTAAAAACTCATCTGCTAACTCACAGCAATACGAATACTTAATGGAAAGCTACTACATAGGTATGTTAATACCCGAAAAGGAAGGTAAAACGGACTTCTGGAAATATGTTGTGGATAATGAAATAATTGGTGCAAATGATGTAATGGAATATGAGTTTAATAAGAAATATACGGGGGTAGAAAGAAGGAAACTGATCGCCCAAAAACAGGCCATCATCAACTTTAATAAAGAAAGGAATCAAGGAGCAATAAAAAAAAGAAAAGCTACGTTACCTACAAATGAAGACCTGAAGGAAATAGAACGTAGAGCAAAGGAGAGAATTAAGAATGAAATTCAGATTACACCAGAAATGATCGGAGATATTAAACAGAAAAGTAAAGAGACACTATATCAAGGGAATAGAATAAAAACTGGAAAAAATACAGAAAAAAGTTTAGAAGAACAAAATAAAATGACAGATAATGAAGACTTAATAGATGGGGAGTTGGATGAGACAGAAATAGTAGGAGAAGAAATATCAGAGGCTGCTGAAATCCTAAACAAAGAAATAATGAACAGAACAGATAGTGAAAGTAATAATGATTCAGATACAGGAAGCCACTATGAAGAAACAGAGGAACAAGGTGATGAAGAGATTATTGAAAATGATAGAAACGAAAACGGGGATAGAATGCAGGAGGAAGAAGAGATGATAAACAAAATAGCACATTATAGAGATGAAGATATTTATACCAACATGGAAGATAGAAAAGGAATAAATAAAATAGATAATTGGATGAAAATAAATAAATATGCCGGGATAGCAAACAGGGTATTACCAAGATTACTACCTGAGAGATGCGATATCTCAGAAGTGAACAGGTTATATTATGCAACAGCAAGAGCAATAACAGATTTGATGGGAGGGAAAATATTTGAGAAAAATAGATCAAATGGAAGAAAGAAGGAACAAAAACCGTCATGGGAAATTAGATTAGAGAGAGACATAGCGAGACTTAGAAAAGAAATATCACTGATAAAAGAATACGAAGAAGGAAACATCACAATGGAAAGTAAAATCAGACAGGCACAAAATATGATAAGAAGAAGCAGAGGCAGAAATCGAGTAACACACGCAATCAGCAGCAGAAAACTAGAATTAGCAGCAAAAGCAAAAAGATTAAGCTCAAACAAGAAAGAAGAAAAAAAAAAAAGACGAAACAAAATGTACCAGACAGATAAAGGAAAGTTCTATAGAGAGTTGCGAGGTGAAAATATAAAAGTTGATAAACCACCTGAAAGAGACAGACTTGATGCATTTTGGAGGAGTATATATGAAGACCAACGAACACATAATGAAGAGGCGGAATGGATAGAAACAACAAGAAGGAATCCCCAAATAGAAGAAATTAATGAGATGGAATTTGAACCACTAACCGAAAGGGAAGTGATGGAAATGATACGACGTACCAGTAACTGGAAAACACCTGGACCAGACATGGTGCAAAACATATGGTTAAAAAAAATCACAGTACTAAGAGAACCTTTAACAAAGTGCTTCAACAGAATTCTGAACGGAACAGCTGAAATACCCGAGTGGATGACCAAAGGAGAAACAGTCCTTATCCCTAAAACAGGGGAAACACAAAACCCAGGGAAATATAGACCAATTACTTGTCTACCAACTATATACAAAATATTAACAGCAATTATTACAGAAAGAATATACAAACATACAATAGAAAATAATATAATAGCAGAAGAACAAAAAGGATGCAGTAAAGGAAGTCATGGGACAAAAGATCAATTATTAATAAATAAAATGATCCTAGAAGACAGCAGGCAAAGACAGAAGAACTTAAGCATGACTTGGATTGACTATAAGAAAGCTTATGATAGTGTGCCGCACTCATGGATCAAAGAGGTATTAAAAATCTATAAAATCAATAATAAGATAAGAGAGTTTATGGAAAAAGTGATGCAAATATGGAAGATCAATATTAAACTACATCACGAAAATGGTACGATACAAATAAATGATGTAAAAATAAGGAGAGGAATATTCCAAGGGGATTCCTTATCCCCATTGCTGTTTGTACTATCGTTGAACCCACTGAGTTCATTGATAAATAACTTGCATAATGGATATAGAATAGGATCAAGAAATGAAAAGAAAGGAAAAAACATCTCGCATTTATTTTACATGGATGACATCAAACTATACTCCCCAAACAAACAACAAACAATTGAACAGATAGAGGTAGTTAAGAAGTTTTCAAGTGATATACAAATGGAGTTCGGACTAGATAAATGCGCGTTTCTGGAGTTGAAGAAAGGAAAAAGAATTGACAGTGGAAATATCAGAATAGAAGACCAGATCATTAGACAACTAGAACAGGAAGACACCTATAAGTATCTCGGGATAGAAGAAAATGAAAAAATAGAACATAAGAAAATGAAGGAAAAGCTGATGAAGGAATATGAGAAGAGACTGAAACTAATATTGAAATCTGAATTAAAATGCAAATTTAAGATCGAAGCAGTAAGAACATTGGCAGTACCAGTACTATCGTACGGGTTTGGAATAATTGATTGGTTCCAAGAAGATTTAAACAAACTAGATATCAAGACGAGAAAAATGCTCCACGCCCATAAATTGACATATAAGAACCAATGCCTGGCAAGAATGTATGTCCCCAGGGATCAAGGTGGAATGGGACTTCAGGAAATAGATGCAATATATAGAGAGGAAGTGATTGGATTAACAACCTATATTGAAGAAAGTGATAGTAAATTCATCAGATGGGTGAAGGAGCACGAAACAGGGAAAGCGATGAGAACATCTTTAACAGCC
>JABUQX010084236.1:5000-13472 GCA_015478945.1 Trachelipus rathkii | reverse complement strand
ATATATATTATTATATATATATATATATTATTATATATATATATATATATATTATTATATATATATATATATATATATATATATATATATATATATATATATATATATATATATATATATATATATATATATATATATTAAGTTGTTATTTTTTTATATATATATATATATATTATATATATATATATATATATATATATATATATATATATATATATATATATATATATATATATATATATATATAGTTACGGAAATTGTCTGCTTCAAGGAATGTTGTGCCAAGTGAAATAAAGAAAGAAAAATAACAAAAATAATACAAGTGGCAGAATATATATTTATTGATTGAAAATAATATGTTGTCTTGTAGTACTCCAGCTTTTATAATGTTTCTGACACTCCCAGTAACTTCATCATCTGCTGAGAGATCTTTTTTCAAAATTAAAACTAATAAAAAGTTATTTGAGAAGTACCATGACGACCGTAAGGTTAAGTGAATTGGCTGTACTTAGCATACAGTATGATCGGGCTCGCGCACTGGACTTGGAGAAATTAGTGCGATCATTTTGTGATGCAAAGAGACGAAGGGGATTATTGAGCATTTAGAAGACTATTAATGTCAAAGTTAAAAAGTAATGACAAATGTTGTATTGTTTATTAGTAAGTTTTTGCTTTACTTTACCAATAACAGTAATGCAAAAGTGTTTTAAAAATGCGCATCTCTTTTATACATATATAAACCTTTTTTTCATTGCAATACACTCTGGTTCTTTTGTAATGCTAGTGTTTTTCTTTGATTTGAACAGAAAGATAAATTCTTTGAATAACATATCATGGTAACGTGTATTACATTCAGTGGTGTAGTGGAGCGGGAACGCGTGGGAACGGCGTTCCCACACTGGTTTTCCACAGTAAAAAAAAATAGCCAATTTATTGCTGAATATTGATTTGGTATAAAATGATTGAAAAAATCTGGCGTCGTCGAAAAGCTATTACAGCAATTTCAAAACATTGTTCCTTGGCACTGTATGAACCATAGGATAGAGTTACCAGTAACTGATTCAATTAATGATGTGGGAGCTGTTAACCACTTTCAAATCAAGAACATAACTACAACTGAACGAACGATGTACAGAGGATTGATTAAACGCCTGACATCAACTCAATTTCTGTCAGATTTGGCTATCATGTATAACATATTAGCAGAGTTGTCGATGGTTTCAGAATGTCTTCAAAACAGGCAAACGACTGTAGTTTATGCAGACAAAATCATAAGAAGGTCAATTGCTTTTTTCGAGTGCCTTAAAGAGAAACCTGGCACTAAAAGCCTTGAGGCCAAAAGAGCTGCAATCGAGGGTAACTTTTGTGGTGTTCCCTTAACAAGTAGTAGCAAAATAACTGCTATTAATGACCAGCAGTTGCTATCAAGTGTCATTAGCAACCTTAATAGAAGGCTTTTCACCACTAGAAGCAGCAACGAACCATCTACACGGACCGGCAATCACGAAAAGAATATATTTCACTTCTTTCAGAATTGCAAGTGCTTGAAAGCAAAAGCTGGCCTCCCAACAAATCAGTTGGATAAAAAAAGAAATCGAAAAGCTCTGTGCAAGATTCAGGTTGAATTTAAACAAAATTAAAAACAGCTTCAGAGATTATCTAGAAAACAGCACGGTCATTCCAAAGGATTTAAACCCACTGATGAATTGCTCCAAGCTCATTCCTTGCAGTTCATCAGAGTGTGAACGGGGTTTTAGTCATATGAATATAATAATATCGCTAACTAGAACAAGACTGACCATCGAGCACGTATCAGCCCTAATGTTTATCAAGTTGAATGGCCCAAATATCCGGACATGGAATCCAGAGCATTACGTCAGGACATGGTTACGAAAACACCGCACAGCTGATGATACTAGAACTCGACGAGCTAAACATGAACTCGACAAAGAAGAAGACGAATTTACTGATTATTTGTAAAAGGTTGATTATATTTTCTTGGATTTGTTTTATTTCTCTCTTTGTGATTTATGGAATATGTTTTATTTAAAAAATGAGGTTATGTTAGTAAGGTTAGTTTAACCTACATAAGAATAGTTGAATATAAGTATAACTATTTTATGAATTATGATGTATTGTAAAATAATAAAGGAATTAAGCAAATTTATAAAAATAAGGTTACTATTTCTTTAATTTCTTTTTCCTATAATTATCCATATTATTTAATAAATTCCTGAAGACTCAGCGTTATTCAGCGAGCTCAGATACATTCTATGCTCTTAGCTATTGAAGGCATTCTAGGAAATCATATAAATACGACTTTCCTTATAATTTGACAAATATATTTAGCGTTCTCACACTGGAAAATTTGCCACTACACCACTGGGGCGCACAAAATAGGTCGCGGGGGGGCGCAACTGACCTTAGTTACGCCACTGATATATATATATATATATATATATATATATATATATATATATATATATATATATATATATATATATATATAAATCGTTCTCTATGTATATATATATATATATATATATATATATATATATATATATATATATATATATTTACATAAATATTGGCTAGACCAAAATTTGACTAATTGAGCCAGAGTCAATAATAAAAACAATTAGCCAATAAAAATGGTTTTATTTTTTTAAAAAAAAACTAAATTTAAAACCATCTTGCATCAATTTATCTTCCCTATTTTTTTTTTCACCAAATTTCTTAAAATCGCTAAATCGGCAATATCACGTTAACGCTAATCTCGCGAGCATGGCTTTCTTCATTTTAAAAGAAGTGACTTACATTGTTACATGTGTTCTAAAGCTGTCTCCTGGAACATCTCTATGTGGTAAGATTTTTATTGTTTCTTCTAATTACTAGTTACTTTATTAAAACACTAAAACAAAGAATACCTTAAGAAAGTTTTATAAAAGATAAAACTTGAAATAGCAGGCCTAGTTTAATCCAGGCTACTTCATGCCATTTCAGCCAAAGATAGAAAATTGGCAAACAAATTAATATTCATAGTTTGATACGCAAATTCAGTTTATTATTATTATACTAAATATTATTTGCATCATTATAGATGTTGGTATAATTTTTTTATCATGATTTGATTTTTTTTATCTAATCTTTATTTTAAGGTAGAGATAATAGGCTTTCTCATGATAAAACTCATATGAACCTATTTCTTTGGACCTACCTAAATTATCACACATTCATATTTTAATTTTTTTCGTAGCCTACCTTTTTATAGTTCTGATAACAAAATAGTCAAGAGTTTTAGTTTGTAGGCATGAATCCTAACTTTTACATATCATCTAAAATTATAAACGCTTATCGCGAAAATGCCTATTCGAGTAGAGAACTAGGCCTTGATGAGCCCTATGGTTTGATTCCAGGGTTTTCACTGAAATTCAACCTCACTGATCGATAAATGATTATTCTTATTATTAGTATATATTTTTTTAAAGATTTATTTGTTATTAATAATGCCGTATAATTTTAAACTTTAACTTACTGCTTATGTGAGTTTTAATCTTTTTGATTTAATTATAATTTCATTTTACTTATAATTAAAACTATTTTATAATCAAAGTGAACATTATCAATCGCCTACGTTTTATTTTTTTTCGCTATTTGACCAATTTTGCAAACCCTAGCCTCTCCTTGAATTTTTGAAACTTAGGCCGCCTCGTTTTTCAAAGTTTCTACATATTTTGTTTTAAAGGAAACTCAGCACGGGGATTTTTAATATTTTTCCCTATTTTCTTATTACAAATTTTATTTACCAAAATCTGTCATTTTATAAAATTTAAAAAAATAAAAAAAAAAACTCTAGTTTTTTTTTTTTTAAATAGTCCTTTCAAAGCGCAAATAACGTTTAAAATTTATTATTATTGATATGAGCCATTTTTGTTCGAATATAACAGTCACTGTACTACATATTATTATATATATATATATAATAAATATAATATATATATATATATATATATATATATATATAATATATATATATATATATATATATATTATATATATATATATATATATATATATATATATATAATATATATAATATATAATATATATATTATATATATATATATATATATATATATATATATATATATATATATTTTATATTATACTAAATTTTGTTATAAATAACGCACATACTTTTAAACAAACTTTAGCCTCGTTTTACATTTGACAATAGACCTAGATCATATTTTTATTTTTGGTAACCTACTTTACTTTTAAGTACTTTTCACCCGCTATTAAAGGAAAAAAGGATTTCTTTGACTACTTGATTTTTGTTCGAATATAAGTCACTGTACTACATTAAATCGGTTTATAACTTCAGTTCATGAGTTTTTTTTAATTTGGAACTACTATAAAGCCCTATTTTACAACAATTTAAAATACAATATTTTTCTAGCTTCAAGATAGATTGTAAAAAGCTAGCAGAGTAGACTTTAACATAAATTTCAACCATACTGTATCATACATTCATCAAAGAGTATTATTATTATTAATATTATTATTATTATTATTATTATTATTATTATTATTATTTTTATTTTGTGGTAGTTGTGAATACCCTACTTATATAAATCTGCATCTTAAAAATTTGTCACAAGCATTTTATAATTATTACTGTTAAAGTTATCATTTGGTAATTTTTATTTTATTATTATTATTATAACTATTGCAAATTTAATCATATTTTTAGCCTTATTATAATTTTTTTTTATTGGTACTATTCAGATTTGTAAATACAATCGTTCAATATGAATTAGTATCATCATCAGTATCTTATTAAAATCAATATTTTAATTTATATTATGCGCCACCTTATACTGATGTAAACTCAAGGTAGATTTTAGATCAAAATATATTTTGTAAACGATTTTGATCGAACGTATAATTGTGAAATTCTGTACATTATTATTATTATTTTTATTATTATTATTATTAATTATTATTATTATTATTATTATTATTATTATTATTATTATTATTATTATTATTATTATTATTATTATTATTATATTATTATAATTAAGCTACCATTTAGAGCCTAAAAGTCTGGATTTAGGGATTTATTTTTTTCCACTCATTCATGCTGTACTCTCTCACTCTCTCTCATTCTCCTTTTTTCGATTCTCTCACTCATTCTCTCCCTCTCTCATACTAATGCTCTATCTCCTGCACTCTCTCTCATTCTCCCTCTTTCAATTCTCTCACTCATTTTCTCCCTCTCTCATACTCATGCTCTATCTCCTGCACTCTCTCTCTCTCATTCTCCCTCTCTCTCCTCTCTCTCTCTCTCCTCTCTCTCTCTCTCTCTCTCTCTCTCTCTCTCTCTCTCTCTCTCTCTCTCTCTCTCTCTCTCTCTCTCTTCCTTTTATTGTTATTATATTTTTTGAAAATATTTCTTTTTTTTTAATGTTCCAAAATGCCTTCTCAAAAAAACGCTATGTTAGGTAAATTAAATATAAAGAGTAATTTTTCTGGATAATGTGAAGGCGGGACAAAATGATCCTAGTAACCTTAGCAATATCCGAGGTTGTGCCAATGTTCACATTGACCCTAACTTTTTTAGCATACAAAACACAATCAGTATAGGTTAACCGGTAAATGGGAAAGAGATCCAGTTTGTCGTTTATTTTTCCTAAATTGTTACTTAGATAAAATTTAGTTTTCTTTTGTAAAAAAAAATTTGTAATTTCAGTTTCCAAATTTTTAGCAGCAGTTTTATTAAGCTAAAATATATTTGTTTTGTATTTACTAATTATTTAGTTCAATTTTATTTTTATAAGATTATTCTTCAGATTAGCCAAAACATTTAGTATCGATTACTTAGTAGTTTGATTTTAGTTTTATTTGTAAATTATTTGGGTTTAAAATTTTACTTTTTATAAGGTTTTCTGCACTTGTGTAAAAGTACATTGTTTTAAAAACAAAAGTGTTGTCGGGTAGTTTCATCTTGGGTAAAATTATTTTTAAAACGGGTTATTTCAGTAGTAAACTTTTTCTTAATAAACTTAATTTTTGACTCTTATTTTAACTTTTACTTAAATTGCTCAGTATATTTTAAGTTGGATGATGTGCTCAGTATATTTTAAGTTGGATGATGTAACAAAGTTTTTGGGTAGTTGCAGCTTGATTAAATTAAAACTCAGAATTTTTAAATCCGTTGCCTTAAATTTTAATATGTTGTTTAAATCTTTTTGGGTAAGACTTCTAGATTGGTTAAATTTAATAATCATTTGTAATTTTTAAAATCTTCATATATGGGAATGTCTGTAAATTTAATGATATTCAGCTAATTCATTTAATTTTAAGGAAGATTTAGAACTTTATTTTTATTTTAATTTTGAGAACTTTTAAGGAGTACTTCCGATACCATGTTAATAGGTAGCTTACTCAGAAATTTTATTTTTATGTTAATGGAATTTTCATCTCTTAATTGTAAGCCAATTTAACTTTTCATTAAAAGGATATATTATAAATATTTTGTAAACTATTAATTTTTTTTATAATTTTTTTTACCTGGGGTATACTATATTAATTTCTTTTCAATTTACCCCCAGGCATTTGGTGTTGGGATATAAAACTTTGTATTGGGATCACTTTACTGATCCAGTCAGATAGCGAAATAAAATATCAAGGCTTATACAAATTTTTCACTCATTCTGACACTAAATATATATATATATATATATATATATATATATATATATATATATATATATATATAATATATAATATATATATATATATATATATATAGAGAGATATAATATAAATTATCTATATATATAATAATATATATATAATATATATTATATATATATATATATATATATATAGGAACTTTCGCTTTAAAAGGATGTTAACCGATATATATCGAACGAGCGATGTAATCGATTTTTTTTTCGATTATTTCAAGGCAATATAGAGCGACAAGGTTGCCAATAAGTTTTTTTTAATTTTTTAAAACTAAAGGAATACCCAAGATTAAATCGCCAAGATGTCAAAGAGTCAGGGTCTCTCGGCCTCAGCGGGGGACGACGGGGGGGACTTCGTCCCCCCCTCTGTCCCACCGTCGGCTCGAGCCCCTTAATAAAATAAATAAAAAAAAAAATGAAAACAAAATTATCATATAAAAATTAACATGATATAAAAAGCAACATGTGGCAACTTTTTCTCTTCTTTTATTGGAGTTTAAGTTAACACGTCACAGTGTATGGTTAGACGATTAGGGTTCAGCGATATTTCGATATGTAACATTTTTATGTAACATCCTTGATATTTGTATTTTTATGTAACATGTTTTTAAAGGAAAGTATGCCTATATATATATATATATATATTATATTATATATATATATTATATATATATATATATATTCATATATATATATATATTTATTCAGTTTTTATCAACTTTCTACTTAACTTCAAACATCATTAAATAATTTAAATTTATTATTTTTTTAATAATTTCATCAATGAGAAAAATTAAATGTTTATAATTTTAATATATATATATATATATATATTATATATATATATAGATAGTGTATATATATATATTATATGATATATATATATACTGTATATGCGTCTGTGTGAGAGAGATAGAGGGAGAGTGTGTGTGTGTGTGTGAGTATATTTCACGTGTTTCAAAAACCTGTCCATATTAACTAATGTATTACTTCTGTTATCTAACTCCTGAAATGGGTTTTCGTATTTATCGAATGCAATATAATTTACTGGATTTTTAAAATAAGTTTGTTACTAGTTGATTGTGAGCAGCTGAACAGTTCTATAATATTTCTGCTACCTAACAAAGAATTATATAGGTAATCAGGTTTAGTATGTTTAAAAATCATTTTCTTTCTTGAAAAATTTACCAAAATAGAAGATTTAGCTCATATATTTTTCGATAATTTTACTATACAGATGTTTGATATTTGATTAAAAGTTGAAAAAATATAGCTTAGTACGGACATTTTGAAACACCACCATTTTTATATTTAGAAATTATAATTTCTTTCAAATTTATCCAAGAAGTGTTACGTTTACTGTTTAACTATTTCACAAGTAGGTCCTATATCATTAAATAAAAAATTGTTAATTTACTGAAGTATTCTTTCACTGAAAACATATTACTGGTAAAGTTCTTTCCAACTACCCAAATAAGTAATAAAATAAAGCTTTTGAATCCAATTCAAATTATATATTCTTAGCGATGCCAGGAATAATAATAATAAGAATAAAAATAATATAATAAATTATAATAATATAATAATAATTAATAATAATAATAATATATAATAATAATAATACATAATAATTATATTTAAGAATAATAATAATATAATTAATAATTAATAATAATAATAGTAATAATAATAATAATAAATAATATTAATAATAATA
>JABUQX010084235.1:20000-22474 GCA_015478945.1 Trachelipus rathkii | reverse complement strand
ATGGTCGGAAGGAATACCAGTGTATCGTAATTGGTTGTGTGATGTAGGTTTACGGTATAAATTGCGAAGTTGTAATTAGTGTTGTTATTCCAAGTAATTAGTGTATCTAGGAAAGGAAGGTTTTCGTTGTTGCGATTGTTTCTAGGGAGCCACGGTCACGTTCATCATTGCCTCCCTCCACATCCGGCCTCAGATTCTTCCAACTCCAGCTCCACCTCAGCGCTACTTCTTACGACAGCATGCAGAGCTGCTTTCCGACCTCGCCCGATCCACCTCTCACAATCTGGGGAATCCTGTCCCAGACTCCATACCACCCGCCTTCCTAGAATATCGACAGCAGGGGCGAAGGCACATTCGACTCGCGCCGGCCGCGCATTTGGGAATAGTTTTCGCTGCTTCAGCAACAAAGCACTGCAGGACGGAGTATCCTGAGGTAATTGAGGTCAGGTCAATATTTACCGAAATAGGCGTGCCAAATCAAAAAGCGTAAAAAGTTTTTGAAACGAACTCTTTTCTCACCCATGGCAAATTTTATAAAATTATGAATACGACTGTCGTGCGTCCTCATCTTATTCTTGCCGCCATTTTCGCACGACAACGACGCTTTCAAACTGCTTACAAAATTATGGATTTTTACTATATTATGAAGGATTAAAGCTTATTAAAGCATGTGATTTCCACCTCAACTTCACAGATGCTGAAATTTAATACGCCATTCTAGGATAAGGAAAACGTAAGAGTGATAAAACTATTGGTACCTTAGAGGAATTTATTATTACCAAATAATTTATATAAAAATATCAATTTAGGTCGGCCCAAATAGGCTCTATAAGTATTAGCAGATACTAAGGGCCTATTATCTTAAGTAAGCCACTTTCATGGGGAACCTACGGCCGATTTTTGTTTGGCCACCAATATCTTGTAAATTTTTATGTAGGCCAACAAGTAGGCTATCAAGTAGGCCATCTAATAGGCTCGGCCCAATATTTTTATTTGTTTTTTATCATATCAAAATTTAATGTAGAACAATTATTTATTATATTTTATGTTAAATTTAGTTATATTATTTTATTTCTTATTATTAATTATTCTATTTTTGTTTAATTAAAAATACAAATTCAACTGTAATCAAGTCTTCGACTCAACCTTTGGTTTGCCCACTAACTCCAAGCAAACCAGCCTCCCGCTAATATATATGTATATACTATATATATATTATCATATAGTACTATACTATAATATATATATATCATATCAAGGTTTATAATATACATATAGTATTATTTATTGGCATTTAAAATAAAGATCAACGCCGTTTCCAATGCACATAAATCAAAAATGGCAAACTTTCAAATTTTTTGTGTTGAAATTGTATCGACGATAGTTGAAAATTATAACGAGAAATACTGTAGATAAAAAGCTGCAATTAGTGAAAACAATTGTTAGTTTACTTCATCATGAAAAGTTTAATATGAACTATCGAAAAAAAGGGGTTTTTTTATAAAGGAGGGAACCCTCATTGAATGGAAATGATAATTGGAATAAAGTTAGAATTTTCCAGTGTTGATATTTTAGTCGACCAATTTTACTGATTTACTTGCTTTCGGGAAAGATATATTTTTTGGTTTTTCTTAAAGATAATTGAAGTAATTTAACTGAAATATTTTTAATAGGAATATCTAAGCAATTGATACAAGATTTTCAAATTAATATATTTCATTTGAAGAATGAAAATCAATATTAATCATATTTTTATACAATTTTCGTAAATTTGGCAAATTTACAAATCAATTTCTAATAAGTATTTTGTTTGCATGAGGTCTTATTCCATTACGTATTTAAACTTCAATAAAAAAATATTGTAACTAATTTCATTCGAAATATTTCGTTTTGTAATAAAAGTCCAAACTGAAATAAAAATTCTTTTAATTATTTCATTAAAAACAAATTAAAGCATTAACAAGGACATTTTAATTTTAGGTGTCTATTGATCGTAAGAAAAATGGATGAATAAATAAAAAGCTAAAAATTAAAATAAAAGAAGCTTAAAAGAAGATCAATTATCTTTTGAGGAGATTGAAAATTAATACTGAATAATTTGCATCTTTTGTTTCCGTTTGCAGGGATAGTTTCCCCTCAAACTATCGAAGGCCGCCATGAATGCTCGAACCTCAAGGGTTCGAGCATTCATGGTTGCCTTCGACTCTTTGAAAAAAACGAGTCTTTCAACAAATCAACACAAAATATCTTTTCGAAAATTTTCTTTTGACTCTCTAAACAATTATTCCTCGTGAATGGAAGAGAAATTAAGACCAAAATAAGAATAGGGAGAAATGCATAGAATCCCCTTTTCTTCAGTTCATTGGAAAAAGGCTTTGAAAATGCGTGCCTACATGCGACTACCTTTTAATTGCATAAAATTGATATTTCATTTCTAAGAGAATTGCTTTTATTAATTCTTGCTCATTTATCCT
>JABUQX010084235.1:7500-10000 GCA_015478945.1 Trachelipus rathkii | reverse complement strand
GAAGGTAAGAAAATTAAAAAGTTAAATTTTGTCATTTTATACCTTAGTCTCATAACCATAAGAACATATGAGGTGTAAATATTATTTAATTTACAGACTAAAACAATAAAATTATTGTCTTTAGGAAAGGCAAACTCACCAGTTACTGGGGAAACTAATCACAGAGATTCATCATGAGTTTAGCATCCACGGTAAGGTGAAGGCCACCACTACGGACAATGGCACCAACTACGTGGCAGCCTTCAACGCCTTTGGTGAGTCCAACCAGGACCAGGAGAACCTTCCTATGGACCCTGATTATCCTGACTTGGAGATTGTGGATCTCCAGGAGCTCCTGAGGGCTGAGGGTGACAACCCAAGTCTGCCGCCTCAACACCGCTGCAGGTACTTAGAATTCGCGAAAACTAGTGCTAAATGCTACTAATATATATTAATAATATTATTAAGTAATAAGTATTAACAAATAAAGATTTGTCATTTAAGATTTAACTAATAATCTTTGAATTTCTTGAATTAAATATCTTATTGTTTCAGTGCTCACACACTCAATCTGTTGGCGACAACAGATGTGAGTGATATACAGGGCTGGAGCAAGGGGGGCTCACAGTGGAGGAGGACCATAGCTAAGATCCAGGCCCTGTGGAACCTTCAGAACAGGGCCCCAGTGGTGGCCAACCAGATCAAGATTGTCGCCAAAAGAAAACTGAAGACTCCTGTGGTGACAAGGTAGTAGTAGTTACTATTAAAAAAAGAAATTTAGCGTAAGAAATTGTTGCCGATTAATTATAGACAAGTTCATTTTATAAGTTTTTGATATTTTATATAAAGTTATATTTATTTCTGCAGATGGAACTCCCTATATGATAGTGTGATGGTCCTTCTGGAGGTTTTAAGGGTCGAAAACCAAATGGATGCCATAAACACCATCCTCATCAAGCAGCCCAAGGGAGGTTCCCCTCTCACAGAGGTAGACGTCGAGGTAAATATAAAGTATTTTTAAAGTAGCAATTGCTCTTTTAATATTTTTATTTATAATTTAATAAATTTATTAAATTATAAATCTCCTCACAAACCCAAACCCCCTCCATTAATCCCTGTTCTGTACCTGTACCATCGCTCTTGCTTGCCCAACACTCATATCGCTACTTCGTAAACAATCTCTAACTGAATATATCCACCTTTTTTTCCGGTCGTCCGACAGGCAAAACACTCTCACATGTGCTCTTATACACTTTCTTAACCAATATGGTGTTCTCCACCTTCTCCACATGTCCAAACCATCTTACAAAATCCTCATCAAATTTGGCAGTCTTTTCCCTTACCCGCAAGACACGCTTCCATGATAAACTCGTTCCTCATCTTATCCAATCTCCTAACTGCCAAGAACGCCCTCAGATTGTCCATCTGTACAACCCTCACTCTTGATCTATTCGCCCTATTCCATACAGATACCTCGCTCTCGTGCTCCCGTATTTTTATTAATAATCAATTATGCTTACGTAACTAAGCAATATATTAATTTTCACTCTTTCAGGTCATGAACGAGTACACATTGGTCATGCAGCCTGTGGCGCAGTGTCTTGATATGCTTCAGGGGGAGAAAAGGGCATACATGGGCACCCTCCTACCCCAACTTTGGTTGATGAAGACCAGCCTTGAGGAGAAGAGTGAAAATATTCATCTTGTGTATGCAAGGCCACTAGTACAGGCCCTCCTCAGTGGCTATGAAAAGAGGTTTGGCCACCTCTTTCAGAATAGGGATCTCCTTATGGCCACTGCCCTTCACCCCTCCTTCACCCTTAAGGCCCTAGAAAGCATTGCACCTGACATGGTGGAGGAGATCGGGGACAGGATTACCCGGAAGATAGGGGACTCCATCAAACCCACTGAGAAACAGCAGCAGCGTCAGCTTGGCCAGCCAACAGAAAAAGAACCCCACAATTCAGACGCACTCCTATTCAGTAAATTGTTTTCTAGAGTATTGGTACGCAGAGCAAGCCAGCAACAGGATGTGGAAATCGTCATACGAAAGTCCATGGAGGAGTGGGTGCCCTCTCAAGAAGATCCGAGCTGTTCCTGTTTCCCCAACCAGCATAGGGAGATATGGATAGATCTATTTATAAAATATAATACCCCCATTCCTAGTTCAGCAGCTGTGGAGAGGTGCTTCAGCGCGGGTGGGGACATCCTCAGGGCCAAGAGATCGTCCTTGAAGGAGGAAAGGTTTGAGGACCTTCTTTTCCTCAAAGGAAATATGGACCTCCTGCAGGAAGTGATTAGCCAGGAGGACATGGAGGAGGAAGAGGACCTATAGCTATGAAAGTATTTAACTATTTATGTAGTTAACATTTAATAAAAAAATTAAATAAATCTGTTTTACTATCTTATAAAAGGTTTAAAATGTAAAGGCATGCTTTCGTTATCGCGCAAAAGTTTACTTTGTAATTTAACGGTATCGCCGTAGGATAGCCGAATAGCCGCATAGTTAATGCCGCACTGA
>JABUQX010084235.1:0-2500 GCA_015478945.1 Trachelipus rathkii | reverse complement strand
ATAATAATAATAATAATAATAATAATAATAATAATAATAATAATAATAATAATAATAATAATAATAATAATAATAATAATAATAATAATAATAATAATAATACTTATTCTCCTTTTGTTCTGTATTATTCTGTAAAAAAAATACAGAAAAAAGTTATTCTTCATGTTATATTAAAATTGTCAGATAAAAACGATGATGGTATTTATAAAGTTCCAGATGGTAAAATTATTCAAACAAAAATATTTATATATATTTAATTAATATATATATATATATATATATATATATATATATATATATATATATATATATATATATATATATATATATAAAAAGCATGTCTTGGTAGAGATATATATATTTGCGATATATATATACTTGTGAGAACATATAAAGGATAATGAATTAGCAGCATCTTAAACTAAAATTTAGCAGTTACTATATATATATATATATATATATATATATTATATATATATTGTTGTATATATACGAATCTATATATATATATATAAGGTTATTGCTATATATATATATATATATATATATATATATATTACTATTATATATATATCTATATATATAAAAAAATATATATATATATATATATATGTATTATATAGCATGTATATATATATATATATATATATATATATATATATATATATATATATATATATATATATATATATATAAAGTACAATGTCTTCAGATGGACAATCTTAAGGATGTGTTAGGTGTGAGAAGAATAAATAAAATGAAGAATGAACGCCTTAGGGAGTTGTGTGGTGTGAAGAAAGGAGTAAATGAGAGAATAAATGAAAGTACATTGAGATGGTTTGGTCATGTGGAAAGGATGGGTGACAGTCGGTTGGTTAGGCGGATGTGTAGTGGTGAGTATGTTGGGAATCGACCGGATGGGAGACCGAAGAAAAGTGGATTGAGCCAGTAAAGGAATGCCTGAGGAGAGAAATATGAGTTTGACAGAGGCGAGAACAAATGGTGCATAATAGAGTGAATGGCGGGTTATTGGGGGTATTGCTGTGGCCCACCTGGGCCAAGGGATGAATCACACAATGAATGTGCCATAGTAGGGCCCGTCGCGATCCCGTGAAGCTCTAGAGCGGATTTTTCTAACTGCGACGAGTTCACACTAAAAGGTATAAAGGGGGCAGTAAGGCTGGGATTTCTTTTCTACTTCCGTCATATTTTTCTACTACTTTTCTGTCTCCATATTTTTCTACTACTTTTCTGCACTTTACCCTCAGTCTTTGGAAGTGAGAGTGGGTTCTGAAGATGATGATGATGATATGAGATGATGATGATGAGATATGTAAATATGAGAATATTTATTTGGTATTGCTATATATATATATATATATATATATATATAAGTTATATATATATATATATATATATATATATATATATATAAATATTAGGTGGACAAAGAGGAGGTCTGGCCGATGCGATAGCCTTATTGGGCATTTTCAATTTAGTGTATGGACGAACTTTTGCTCCTCTGCATTGTTGAGCGGTTTGTCCTCAGCCTCTTTTCACGCAGAAGTCATCTGCTGCGTTCTTTTTTAACACTACACAAAAGTTTTTATAGGTTGAACCAGTCAAGTGAAGAAACCTCTTTCCTCATGCACTTATTTTAACAATTTTAGATATTGTGTCTTCTTATGTAGCCTAGAGACGCCACAAGTCAGTTGATTTTACCATCAGTCTGTCAACCTCACTCTTCCTTCATCATATCTTGGGAGTTGGGTGAATATGATTGGTAAATGCAACCACTGAAATTGCCAATTTTTTTTAGTACAATATTTTCTTTTTTTATTACTTCTGCAACATTCGCTGTCATTATTATAATTTTCACTTTGTTAACAACACCTTTCTTACTCCAGATCTTACATATTCTTCTTAGCCGAAACTTTGGTGTTTGATAAGACCGGCAGAAAACCCTACACTAATCTCTCTTATTATATGTCTTCAATTTTCCAGTCAAAAGAGAATGTTCATGTATTTTGGCAACGATATTGTTTGTTCTCATGACTCCAATTTGGAAACTTTTGAATTTTTTGTCATTTGCCTAGTCTCTCTTGACAATTTAGGCCTAAATTCATTTCTTCTCTTTATTTATTTTTGAACTCACCTGCCTATCATAACGTAAACTCCAGAATAGCTTCTCGTTTCTCATATTTTTCAGAAATCATCATTCTTGGTAATTTCAGTGTTCACTAACACCACTGAATTTCTCTTTGTTTTCGAGATTTATATAGGAAAGCCTGTTTACCATTTTTCTATCCACACTAACCTCAAGCAAATGGTGCAGCTCCATACACGTATCCCCTGATCGTTTTTGAAATGAACCCAAAATACTAAGCCTATAATAACTTATAAACCTTCCCAATAAACTGTTAAACTTATCCCACCTCTTCATTTGCCCGATCACCTTCATGTGTCTGTATCCTGTTTTATTTCTTCAAACCTTCACAGT
>JABUQX010084234.1:0-40320 GCA_015478945.1 Trachelipus rathkii | reverse complement strand
CAATTATTATATTTTATATGATCTTATTATTATTATTATTTGATTATTATTATTATTTAATTATAATTATTATCATTTATCTTTATTAATTATTATTTTATAAGGAAATTTATTAATTTTTTCTAAAGTAGTGGTATGTAGATATTTATGTTGAATACACTTTTGATTGTTTTAAAAAGGAAACCGTATTTTTTTAAAAAATTTAAAACAAAACCTCCCCGACCCCCGCGGGAAAACCCCCTTGCGCAGCGGGCACCCCGCCCTCTGCGGGGGGGTCCCGGGGACGAGGGATTTGAATCTATAGACGGGGCGGGGGGGGCCGAGCCCCAAAACCCCCGATCCAAACATAAAGTATAAAAAAAAAAATAATCCCCAAATTCACATTTATTATGTTAGTCAAAGTGGTTGTTACCCACTTTAAGGTTATCAAACATTGCAAATCAAAATTTCAAAAACTGCAAACTAAAATAGCCCTGAGCCAACCCGGGCCCTAACGCTAACTCATTATTTTTTAAAATAATGCTCAACATGTGTGCAGGCAAAAAAAAATGTACATGTAAATTTTTATTTTTAAAATTCTAGTTTTAAATACTTTAAAAATTAAATTACAATTTTTGGGAAAAAAGTAAATTAAGTATTTACTAATGTATTTAACCCTAAAATATCAATTTGAAATTACTAAAACATTGATGTGACTTACATCTCTTTTTTCTGGGAACAACAATCTTATAAAATAGCCAATATAAATATATATATATATATATAATTAATACTAATATATTATAACTATAAACATTTAGTTTATAAAACTAAATAACTATATAATAAAATACTATATATATATAATATATATATATATATATATATAAAAATAAACAAAACACTTTTGGATAAAGTATTGCAGAACGATACTTCAGAAACTGTCTCCCTTTAAAATGTTAAAAATAAACACTTATTCTCGTGGCCCGAAACAGCTCCATTCCTTCGCCGCCTAAAAACGCGCTTTTTCTGCGCACTTTGATCGCGGGGCCCATTGGGGGGGGCAATGCCGTCGTTTTCAACGCCTAACTATAAATCTGGGAAAAAAAATGCACTGCTTGACTCTAGGTGACGCTTTTTTCCCAAGTTCGTTTTCGCAGCATAAGGTGGGGCAAGCTTAAATCGTTGATTGGGCCGAAAAATGAGCAGGTTCATTCCTCTCTTTCTCCGGAGCTAAAAATCTTCTCTCACTCATTAATCCATTTCGAGCGCTGCTCGTTTCTGGCCCATTCAGGCTAGAGACAGTGGCTATCGGGCAGTGGGAAATAAAATTCTCGTCTCCTAATCACTCTTCTTAATTTTTCATTCAGCTAGCAAATCGTTCCAAGAGAACTAACTCTTCGGCACGAGAATGCGGGCTTTTCAACAAGACGAAAGTGCCGCTAAACCTCCTAGGCTCTTCTACGAAAAAATCTTTTCCTGGCCTCTTCGCCAAAAAACATCTCTAGCAACTTCTGTAAATCTGCCTTTCCTTCTCCTCTTATTGCGACTCTGATGGTTGCTGTTGCTAACTCCCCAACTGAAAAGGCCAATCCTCTTTGGTCTCCTATTTTTCCTCGTAAGCTCCCAACATCCTGGAACGAGTTCTGGCATTCCATCTTCCCTCCTCCTTCTCCCTCTCCAGGTTGTCCTATGGCCTTTGCCTGGAGATACATTTGAATTCGAGTGCAAATGCGACTCCCTGAAAAATCTTCATGAACGTTAGGGAAGGCGCGGTGGCACGGATGGCATTCGCTCCCCGTGTTCTTGGACGGGAGGTGCTTCCGTGCTGCGTCCCCCTCACCTCGTTTCCAAACATATTCTCGTATGTCTCCCCAATCATACTACCACCTTTTCCCTTAAAGTGTTTGGAAGCACGGCCACATTGCCAGCCCGTACCCCGAAAAAAAAAAAGGAGGCCCCGCCTCTGATCCTTCTAACTATCCGCCCTATAGCTCTCACTTGATTTCTATCTAAGATCTTTGAAACATTTCTCAACTCTCATTTCTTAGATCCACTGCGTCTGGAATCTCATTCACTTCCTTTCGCTGATCGCCAGTACCGGCTTTCGGCGGCTCAGGTCTACTGGCGATATACTTTCCTATCTTTACTGATTTATGGTTTTCCACCCCTTAAGGAACTTTTCGTGATCGTGCGCCCTCTCGTGACAGTATTCCGAAAAGCAATTTACGGGCGTTATGGCACGCCGTCCTCCCGAACTGCTCTCCAAGCTCCCTCCCTTTGGTTTCCTCCTTCTCTTGCCTGTTACTGATGGGCTAGCTTTTCCCTCCAAAATCGCTCAACTATTCCGCGCCTGTTGTTGAAAGCGCGGCGAACTTCCCTTCTTTTTCTGTCCAATTGTGACGTGTTCCCTTCAGCGTTTCCGTTCTTATCTCCTACTTTAGTCCTTAACTTTTCCATTAATGAGCCACCAGGCCACAAGCCAACTCTAATCCCACTCACTTAGCAACCCAATGAACTCTCGAACCCTTCCATTCTTCAACTCAATTTCCAATTCTGCTCCCTCTATTTACCCTTCGTAGAAATTGCTCTCGTTTAAATCTTCCCGTTCTATTCCTCCCGCTCGAATCTGGCGATAGAAAATGTCCGCATTGGGCGTGTCTCAACCTTGTGGAAAATTCCCAATTCTTTCAAAAAACACTCAACTTCTACCAATCTCCCTCTCTACAACAGCCTTCTAACTTTCCTTATCCTCTTTTCGAACCGGTTCCTCTCCGTCTCTCCTCGTTTGAAAACAATATAAAAACAATCCTTGGCCCTTACAACATAAAAACCAAAAAAAAAAATGTTTTGGAAAACCTCACATCACATAACGGGTTTGCTAGGGCGGCCTTCCAAAGAAAACTGGCGCGAGTTCTGTTTAGAACTGCGAGGAGATTTTTTTCCTCTTTTCTCAATTAAACCTCAAAAGCTATACAAGGGCCGCATCCGCCCTTGTATGGGAGTTCTTGTTCTTTCAATCTGGGGGGGGCCTGCGTTTCACCCGGCTTGGACAGCGGTCGAGGTCAAAAAAGCAAAAGGGCTGTATCAAAAACTGTATCAGTACTTTCCAGTTCCACTGTTGGGATAATCTTTGCGGCGGGATGTTGGTACTTTATCTCTTTTCTAATAGTACACGCAGCGGCAAGGCTGTTCCGGAAGGAAAAACTTTACCACTCCCGTACCAACCACCTTTACGACGCCCTCATAGCACAAAAGGGGCTGTTCTGCTGTCCTTCGCCGCATGTTTTCTGTAAGAATATTGGGTAACTCCACGGCTCACGTTCCCCGGCTGCCCGGTTGCTCCTTCTTGCCTGCCATCTCTATTCTGTGGAAATTCTTTCTCACCTTCTGTGTTTCCCGCTGGAAAATTTAAATCCCTCCCCTTTCACTCTAAAAGCTGCGTCGCTGCTCATTTCTTTGCCGGCTAAGGCCGCAAAAAAATGAAAATTAGCGTGCAACACCCCCTCCCCTGAAATTAGGGCTCTGCCCGTGGAGTGGGGTGGTGCAACAACTGTAAAATATATAGTTATATATACTATAATTATATTATATAAATAATACTTATAATTATATATTATAATATATATATATAATATTAATATAATAATATATATTAATATAATATATAATATAATATAAATAATAATAATATATTAATTATATAAAATTACTACGTCGACATGCGTCCTATATTTTGTTGGGGTCACCAAAAATGAGCCAATTAAAATAATATAAATTAAACAAGAAGCCCGCAATATGGCCTAACTCCAACACTAGAATGTTCACATGTCAAATCCACATAATAAAAATAACATAAGTGATTTATTAATATCATTAAGAAGCCGTATCTAGCGGCCTCATCTAGACTGCGTCCAGTCCAGCATCACATTATATTAAATTATATTTGAATAATTATTAGAAAATTAATATTATTATAATGAAAAAATTAGTCAATTGCAATATATTATTGACCCCTAATCTTGGAACTTCCCAGTCAACGGCATACTTAATATACTAATAATATCTTAAGAGATTTTCTAATATTCAATCCCAAAATATTCCCTAATAACTAATATTAGAAAGGCCGCTTCTCTTATGTCTCTTTAATTTAGAACCTGGTGGTCACCAAGAGATTTAAAACCAAATATTATAAATTCGTTCTAATTAGGAGGAGGCAGCCGCCAACGCAAATTAGTAGAAACTTCTTCATAGCATAAGAGAAATGTATACCAGAATTCAACCCAATTAAAATAATATATATATAATAAGAATAAATACTTAAGTGAAGGCCGCTTGGGGCGGCGCCTATCTATAGACTTGTCCCAGGTCAGGACCAGATACATAAGATTAGAACGGATAATTATTATATTATGTAAATAAATAACAAAAAACAATCCGCACCCGTTATTGATTCTCTGCCGGTCTTCTCCTCAGCGAAATGTGTACAACCCAGTCATATTTCATAAAATCATAATCCATCAATAAGTAAGAAGTTAAAATATACTTAAGTTAAGTCAGTCATGCGTCATCATTTTAAAGTAAACTGTCCCGTAGATCGTAAACACTAATTTAAAAAATTAATAATTTTTGAGAAAGCCTAACGCATAAAAACACTTTCAAAGTTTTACCAGTCTATACCCATAACAAATTAGAATTAAGGAATAATTTATTTTTTTAAATAATAGTTAATGTAATTAATGACATATTATTTATAACTACAGAAGCCACTATGGGGCCTGCCTAGACTGTCTTAACCATAGTCATGACTCAACACATAATTGAGAATAATAAGTTAAATGAAAACGTATTGAAAACTATATAATGTCCCAGATAACCTCTTATATTAATTATTAAGGTAACTTAATACCTTTCACTTTACTCAAATTTCTCGAAGCAATGTAGACCTGTCTAAATAAACTGTTAGCCACTTGGTAAGTGTATAATTAAGTAACATAGATTATTAATTCAAAAAATAACTAATTGTTATGGGTTGACCTGGGGGCACTTTCTAGATAGTAAAGTCCATTCATATTAAGGTTCTGTAACTGTTTATCTAAATTGCTATTTTATTATATGTTTATGTGAACTTTAATAAAGTAGGGCTAATTTTAGCCCATGGCCCTCTTATAAAATAACCTGTAAATTTTAATATAAATACTCAATTTATGTACAATTAACCTACTTTAACATTATTTATTAAAATTATTTTTAATTTCTTAATTTTCTATATTGGGTATTGTAACTTATGACGTATGAGATAGATCATATCAGAGGGGCTTATATTTAAGCTAGGCACTACTCAATTTATATATTTTTTATATAATGAAAAAAGGACCATAAGCAATTTAGTCTATCTTCATTTAAGTTAACTATATTCCAGGTTTAATTATTTATAGATTATATATAATATGATTAATATTATATGACATAAAACAGTCACTGGATATAGGGATCAATGTTCGCGCTTTACCTTACTATATTAATTATTTATTTTTATAAATTAATTATAATTCTAAAATTATGGTGATTGATCACTGGGTAACAGTCCTATATAGGCCCTGCTGATTTCCTTAGAATATTTTTTATAAATCTAAGAACTAATTATCATTTTATTATAGAGGCGTTTTATAAATGTAGCGGGAAATGGTGGGAACATTTTTCTCTAGAAGCTACAAAATGCAAGTGACGGTGTCCTTGCGCGTGTAATTTTATAAAAATAATAGGGTAAACTTAGAATGGGGTTGGATCTTTTGAAAGAAGATACCAAGCGGTACTAAGAATAAGGACCGAGTGCGGCAGTACTTTTAAAATCTATTCTAGACTAACTGACTTTCTATAAAATTTTGTTTATAAAGTTGGTGAAAGACTAGAGGATCCAATCAACTCATCTGTAAAATATTTCCTATTAAAAAAGTTCATTATAATTACTGAGTGTTCTAAGACTCCAAAAAACTTTCACTTCTCGTAATATTCCCCTAACTTCTTCGTCCAAAATTGTTAACGTCAAAATGAATTTACTTGTTGAAAAGTATGAAAAATAAATATATTAGTTAATACCAATTTTAACTTTATTATCTGTTTATCTACTTATTTTTTATACTTTATCCACCATTAAATGGAAATTTTGTATTCAAGGAGGGGCATACAAATAAAATTGAACGAAAATAAAAATAGTGTTAAGATGAAGAGTAATGTTGTAGAGCTAAAGGTAGGGTTTTCAACTCCTAGAAATCATGCAAAGAAATTCATTACATGGTTTTCCCTGAAATATTCATACGAGTTCTCCCCAAGATTCGGTCGGGAACTTTCCCGAAAACATTGTCCACCAAACCCCGCCTCGATTCTATCGTTTCGGAGAGCTTATATATCATATCTCTACGGAGAGCATCGCGAACTCTCATTGCTTTTGGTTCACCTGCCTTGAGCACGTGATAACGTGATGGGTAGTATTTTGTCTGCCTGAAGGGATGGCATATGCCCTTCGTTGGTAAAGTCCGATCTTAAAAACAAAAATAGAAGAAACGAATTAAAAAATAAAATCAAAAGTCTTACAAACCACATAAATTTTAAAATTAAAAACTTGCGTTAAAATATATAAATTTCAACGCTATTAATTTTTGGGTTATAGTACTTTTATTTTTTACTGTTTAATTTACCATTTGATTAATTTATTCGCGTCTCGAAATATAAAATTATATAGTATATATATATATATATATATATATAATATAGAAATTATAATATATATATATATAATAATATATATATATATATATATTATTATATATATAATAATATTATTATATCTTTAATATATATATATAAATATATATATATATATATATATATATGATATATATATATATATATTTAATATATATATATATATATTATAATATATATATATATATATATTATAGTATATATATATATATTATATATATATATAGTATATATATATTATATATATATATATATATATATATTATATATATAATATATATATATATATATAATTTTTTTAATTTTCACACACGATATTAGTAAGCATAATAATGCTATACAAAATTCATATAAAAAAAATTCTTCTAAATACAAAAACTGTATAAAGGTTTTCTTACAGTTTTTATACCCATTGTGAAAACGCCATTTTCCACAGTTGTTACTACAGCGTCGTACTCAGCTTTTTTCCTAGCTAATGATAAAATTGCTTTAGGAGCCTTTTGCATATTGTATTTGTCCATTGTACAATGTCTACAAAAATATATGAACGTATGGTTTCTATACAATAATTGAAAATAGATTAAACGATTGCCATTGGCTCAAATGAAATCTCAACATTTTCTCATAAATCATCCAATCAACAACCAAAAATAAAATTATGTTTGGAAGAAAGAAAGCTTCTTCTCATCTCTATTGACCCACATTTATATATGATATATATATATATAGATTAATATTATTAATATAATTATAGTATATAATAATATATATATATTAATATATAGAGATATATATAAGAGATATATCATATATATATATAATATATATATATATATGCGACCGTTTTTTTAATTTTATTTGCTTTTTGTAAAATATCGCACCGAGAAAAACGTTTTTTTTTTTTTTTTAAATTTATTTCATATAAAAATTTAATGAAAAAAACGCCAAAAAAAAAAACTCCAAAAATCACTAAACAAATCTTCGAAATATAGATCGGTTCAGTATAAAGAATTTATCCTAATTTTCTGATTTAAAAAAAAAAAATGGAAGAAGATTGCAATAAAAAAAATTGGAAAGAACAGGATTGCTCAGCCGTATCAAAAATCAAAGAAAAAATTATGGGGAAAAAAACATTCTATGTGAGAAAAAAAAATTTGGAATAATTTTTTTTATCCGTATCATCATGAAAATCATGCTCCAAAAGACGGATCTAGCCTAGCCAGTCTCAATCTGCTATAAAAATTAAAGTAATGACTAATTATGAAGAAATTCAAAAGGGCAAAACACACAAAACATCATCTATGCCATCTTTAGTCATAAAGATGGCATATATATAATATATATATCTATTATATTTTAATATATATATAATAATATATAATATATATTATAATATATATATATAATATATATATATTATATATATATATATTATATATATATATAGGCCAAAGCCAATATTCTGCTGTTCAGACTCAATTTGGAGGAATTGGTGACTCGAGTGGACGAGTCGTTATATGATGAGCACGTGAGACGATTGACTGAGTCACGGCGCTTTTTTAATATATATATATACATATATATATAGATATATACTATATATATATATGATTATATTAGTATATATATAATTATATACTATATATATATAATATATACTATATTTATATATTAGTATATATATATATATATATATATACTATATATTATATGATATATCTTATATAGATATAGAGATATATATAGTATATAGTATAATATAAATATATATATATTTAATATATATATAATATATATATAAATATTATATATATATATATATATATATATATAATATATTATATAGTATATAATATAGATATATACTATATAATATTATATTATAAAATATATATATATATATATTATATTTATAATATATAATATATATAATATATAATATAATATATATGATATATATATATATATGATATAATATATAATATTATAAGATATATATATAATATATATATATTATATGATATATATTATATATATATATATATATATACTATATATATATATATATATGTATTATAATATTATATTATATATATTATCATATATATATATTATTTTAATCACAAGGTTAAAAATAATAAAAGCGATGTAAACTTTCTATGAGAATTTAAAACAAACTATCCTAACCTGAACATAAGAGTCCGTGTAAGTTCATCTTTAGGCGACTACACGGAATCTAGTCGTGGTTATGATAAAGTTATGGTTAAGTTTGTTAGCATTGACTTCATGGCTTTTGTTATTATTTTAATCTGGAAATATTTAGGTTATACTTTTATTGGCGCCTAACGTCTAGATTAGGAGATAGGTCAGTTAATTCTGTATTATTTGACTTTATACGGACTTGTATTATTATTAATTGTACTTTTCACACATATTTAATATATTAAATCATAAATAATTAAAAATAAAAATTGAAAATTAAACACACTCATATAAGCATATATTGTTTTTGTTCCTGCAAATATGCTCGTGAATTGAGTTGACCTTGAGGACCTTTCACTGCGACTCACCATTATTCCGACTTTTCACGGCGACTCGAGTGACTCGATCATGCATTTCTAAAAAATCCTGACCAGAAACGGATTTACAATATATATATAAATAAATATAGATATATATATTATATTAGATATAGGAATATGTATATATATATAATATAAATATATTATAATATATATTTATATATATATATATATAATATATATCATAATATATATATATATATGTATATATATTAAGGTGTTGGATTTCCTGTCGTCCCCCGTGTTACTCTCTGAAAAGGGGATAAGCACATTAAAGGAAGTTTTATATGATATATATATATATATATATAATTTATATATATAATTATTATATATATATATATATAATATATATATAGATGATATATATATTATAATATATTATATATATATATAATATATAGATATTAATATATAAATTATATATAAGACTATTGCAATAAATTATGATAGATTACCTAGTCGACAGAATATCATTGTTTTTCTAGATAATAGGCTTTGTAAAAGCAAAGTTTGGATTAAAGGAATCGTACCTGACAGATATATCATCATATTTTACTAATATATTATAAGATAAATACTACACTTGATAACGAATCGTTATTATGTATAAAATTCGGATTAAGTGATCAAAATAAGTTATAATTGATGATATATAAAATTCCGATTGTATACAGTAACACTAAGTTATAATTTTATGAGATCTACATTATTAACCAATAGAATCTTGTAATCCCATACACTACTTAATAGCAATAATATTGTTATGTCGATCGTTCAAGGTAAGTGAAATATAATATATGTGAGAACAGCAACTAGATGGAACAACAATTTGATTTGGCTCAAAATGTTTGCGTGCTAGACTTGAAAATCAGCTAAAAATTCCATCGTCATCAGTTCCACCAAACATATATGAGATTTCCAGAGTAAAATAAAATCAACCATCTCATTAATTAAAATTTAAGATAAGAATTTCATTAACTTTAAAACATACTCTTTGTTATCTCTAATATTTTTGTATTTTAAATTTTAAAACATTGTAACTGTCTGTTTATGTATAATTAACATTCATTATAAAACTTTAATGATCAAGTTTACTTTGTGTGATCACATCCATAACTATGAATTTTGTAAAAGTACAGAATTGATTGCTTGCTCTACGCCCTCAAAAAGTTTTTTTTAGTAGCTCTTATAGAAAGTATGGACCGAATGCTCCCCTATGGTAAAGGTATGATCATATTTAATACTAAATGCTAAGCTATAGAGATATAAATGGATACCCCAGCTTATGATCATTATATAATACTAGGTAGGGTATATCTCAGCATTATGAGTTAATGTCGTACTGTCTTCCAATATTAGTTTTACTAGTATATAGTCTCAATTATTTAATACTATATATATATTTAAATATATCATTACATTTTCTACAAAGAAATGAGATTTTGTTGAAGAGGAACACTAGCTACTTGAAAACTTATTATTTATGTTAGTATTATATACCTTCATAAGAATAGCGAAGAGAAGTTACCATATTGTATTTTAATTATACCCGTTTTATATTTATTACTAACATGCATAATTTATTCTCATTTACTATTATTACTTTACTATTTTTCTATATTTTTCTTATTACTATCTCTTTTTCTATCTATCTTTATTCTTTTCTATATATTTTCTTTTATTCTTTATATCTTATACTATTTTACCTTTGTAATATATTCTTTTATTCTTCTTTAGTAAGGTAAAATTCATCTTATTTTACTATGTATATTTTATCTATAAGTCATCACTGGTACTACTATAGCTATAATCTCCCATTTTTACAAATAAACAGTGTAGTGAAATATAATGAGGTACACTCAATCCTATTATAACCTAATACAACTAAATATTATTTCTCATAATCTTTACCTTATAGTTGGGGCCCCCAAGGCTCCCTTCACCACGAGACAGCGATCTATATTTTTTGGACTTAGAGCAGAACGCCAGATAACTACCGCTCAGCTTCTCTGTTCCTAGGTCAGGCCGGAGATTCTAATTAGAGCAAAGCTCGTCTGACCAGATTCGTGTTAGATGTTTTACAGTACATGAATGTCCATGACATCAGTATCTGCTTATAGATTTTTAATCGGTTCTTCTGATATCTCTACGTCTTCTCGTCTGCGAGGAAATGAGTGTGAAACACTGATCATCTTTGACGTAAGAGTTAGAGATCGATATTATATAATATATATATTTCTCTGTGTTATCAGCTTACAAAGGCGAGGAGAATTCTTCGTGGTGTTGTTTAATAGGGCAGGGTGGGTATAGGTTATTGTTATGCATGGGTAGTCTTCAGATGTGCGCTTCTGAGACCAAGTTTTTTATTCGCATTGGCCGAATTTATTCTAAATTTCTTTATATCAATTAAACTTAAACTAAAATACTTTAGAGTAGTATATTTTCTCTATTTTACTTACTGTCAGGTAATTAGATCAGTTATAAATCGTCAGAAATTAGACATAATCTAAATAAAAAATGATATTTGTAAATATGATATACACTTTTTTAGTTATATGTATATATAGTATATATATATATAAATGATTTGTATGATACCCTAGTAAGATGTTTTATCTTAAAGTAGTTGTTGTGTTGGCGTCTAGGTTGTTTAGCTTCTGGGTATTGATCTTTCTGATTGAGAATAACACCTTTTCCTGCTACGTAGTCCAGTAGTTGTGCTATTCATCCATCAGTAAAATATTCTTGATGGAATTTACTTTTTGGTTGAGCGTTATCATAATTATGTCACTTATGAAGCATATACCTTAGCATTCTAATTAAAAAGGTATGAGGAACTTTATCTCAGGAGCCTGTTCCAATTCGTTTTTTAAAATTAAAATAGACACATCACCAGGTTGACCGAGACCCTCGACGATAATTTATTATAAATGTCCTGGACTATGTCAGCTCGTTCCCAAATTGTTTATTGACACTTTTTGCGAAAATTACCTGTCTTCTTAAATGTGTCTCCAGCATACTAGGGAACTTGGCGCAGATAACTTAGATTCAAGAAGAGTCATGATCATGAGAACGAAAAGAGAATAGTTTTGTTTCTATGATAGACTTCGTTGATCTATGGAGGCCCTGTTAATAAAATCAGTCCTTGTGAGACACTAATCAACTCTACACAGGAGGAGTATGTTATAGCTTGTATATGTATTTAAGAAATTTTCCTCACCGAGCAGATCAAGAACGACACTCAAAAAAGTGATGCCAACTAGTATCTCATAGCTATTTTGAACAGTCCATCCAAAGATCATGCATGTATAATTAGAAATATCGAAGTAATTGAAAACAATAGTGAGACTTAATCGCATAAAAAATATATTCTAGAGGATATTTATTTCGAATAGCCATCTCAAAACAATTAATCAGAAAACACTAAAGTATCTGTAAAGGAACCCAGAAAATGAAAAAGGATAAGGTAAATAAGTAAGGACCAAATTATATTCATGATAGATATATATGTATACTGTAATAGAAATATACTAAATATTTCCAGCGAAGCTCTATGGACCAATAAATAGGATGTGGAGTTTCTATTTATATTTACATTATTTATTGTTGCTAGGAGGGGAATAAATATTGAACAGGTACACGCTAAAAACTGAGACATACACACACTTAATTGAACCATAATATTATTATAATCCTATTGTAACGTTGCTTTTCCCTATGCAGTATATATATATATATATATTATATAGTAACACAGCGGGACCGACAGGAAATCGAAACTTATAAAGAGCCAGGCTATATCCCATAACACAGCGCCACAACGTGTTCGCAGTCGAGTTTTTAATCTGCCCCATGTAGATAAAAACTCCATTAACTTGCTTACGCGGAGATTGGAACAGATACGTACGATCTTCGTAATGAGAGGCGGTACGACTCAACCTCAGACTGCTCTCGAAAGCGTTATATAATATATATATATATAAAAGATAGTAATATAATTTAATATATAGTATATATAGTATAATATATATAAATTATATCGATATAAGTAAATTATATTAATATATTGATTATAATATATATAGTAATATATTATATATAGATATATATATATATTAATAATTAATAATATAAATTTATGAATATTAATTATATATTATATATTTATTAATATATAAGTAAATCGATAAATAATATATAATATACTATGTATATAATAATAATATATATATTATTAATATAATTAATATAACAGAGACTCTTAACATAAATTAGGAACAACCTGAAATTCTAAAATAACTATATACGATAGCTATAGAAAAATAATTGATATACAATATTATGTGACTTTTATGTACTCTCAGAACATTTTTTTCGTTGAGAATTAGCATGATAAGGATCTTGTTGCTTAAGTTTGCTGCTGCTTAAATATTTTTTCAAGAACACTCTTAGCTTTATCTATTCTTCTTCTAATTACATCCTTACGCCCTAGATTTCAAATAAAGCTTCTAGCACAGTTTAACTTGTTAACGTGTTTCACCACGTTTCCATCTAACCTAATGCTACAAAATTTTTTTTTTTCTTTATCTTATTACAAGCAGCTCTACCAAGTATGTCATTTAAATTATATTTTCTTTCCTTTTTTATGCTTCATTTCTTCTACTCTGAACTAAGATGATTGTATCTTTGTTCTTCCATTCTTATTCTCTCTCTCTCTTCTGGTGCTTCTAGGTCTTTCTTATTCTTCTTCATTTCTTTTTGTCTTCTTCTATCTTATCCTTCTTCTTTTCATTCTTCTTCTATCATTCATTTTTCTATTCTTTTTTTTTATATTGAATTTTTAAGAAATGATTGTTAAAGATATTTGGTTGTTAGATCTATGTATATTTATTATTATTGTTATTCTTAATCAGTATATTTTTATTATGATATTTAATTATTGCATTAATTGATTATTATTTTTCTTTCTTTTCGTTATTATTATTAATTAATTGTAGTAACAAAGAAAGGAGAAAGAAGAGAAAGAAGAATATGAGATTGTATCCCATAGTTCCGGATTCTAGGTAGAAATTATCTAGAGAAGTTCCCTTCCTTGAATAGGGTTATGCCCGTGAGGTGTGAATTTTTTTTATATAAAAAAAAAAAAACTCTTACTGTTGAAATAACCTCCACCTTGACTCACTCATATTCTGCAATAAGAGATTATTAGGTGACCATCTCTTCTCATCTTCCAATTTTTCTACCCTCTAACAAACATCTTCACTTATGGATCATAGAATGCAAGAATCTTTGTGTAAGAACTATATGACTATCAAAATTTATAAAATAAATTATCTAAAAATAGATATAAAAAATAATAAAAAAATAATCTAAATAATTTTTAATTTAAATTTTTCAAAAAATTTATACCAAAAATTTGATTTACAAATTTATTCAAAAATTTTATCTGAAATTCACAAAATTTTTCTGTTATGTTATTCACGCAATTAGATCTAGTTTGGAAACAAATCTATACCTATTTTAATATTCCTATAGTGATGATAAATTTCGTTTCAAATACTTACTATATCAGCTGATGAAGCTCACTACATTTTTGTTAGTATATGTTCGTATTTATTTACTTATTATATAATGTTTGTATCTTTTGAGTTCTATAGAATATATATAAATCTAAAATTAAATAGAAAAAATAAAGAAACATAAAAATATAATAAACTTAAAAATAAGTTTATGAAGGACATTAAATAAAGAGCAAAATAAATAAATACTATAACTAAATCTAATAGATTTTATTCAATTTATTTTCTATTATTAAAATTAATTTTCTTAAAAAACACATAACTATTAGGTGGGAGATATAGAGATTATATTATAGGTATAGTTATACTATCACTAACAATTGATAAATTACTACATATATTTAACTATAGTTTATATAAGGAATTATACCATTTACTTATCTTTACTTTTTAAATAATCAATATATATTATGTAGTACAATGAAATTGTGTTTATATAATTGTTGAGTTTTTACTTATATATGTATATCTATTATATTATACATTACATAATAATCATTTTCACTACTCCTAGATCATTTATCTTAGGACTGAAAATACTATTCCTAGATATCTTCTTATCTAGTGATATAATTATATATATTTGTCCGATACTACAAAGTGTAAGTGTTCCTGTGTGTGTGTGTGTGTGTGTCGGTGGTTGAATTTGTAGTTAACCAAATAACTGGCATTTCTAGTATGTGGGTATCTGTATGTGTGTTGTGGGTCAGTGTGCTTAATTGATGTGATCTATGTATATGTTAGTATATATATTAATACTTTCTTTTATATCGACCATTATTATTATAATTAATTCTTCTTCTAACTAATTATTACCTGCTATATATATTATAAATAAATATTATAGCTGATATTCATAAAAATATTTATTCTAAGTATTATTTAAATTTAGAGCTATCCCATATTATTTATACTTAAGAGATACATGATAGGTATTCTACCTTAATATATTATAATAAAGTAGGATATATAGATAACCAATATATATTAATAATATTAATATATATATAATATTATTAGTTTTAATAAATTAATTTTATTATATATTATATATATATAATATTATATATATATATAATTTAATAGTTAATAGATTATATATATAATATAGTTAGTTAGTATATTAAAGAGCCAGTGTAGTACTTAGTGGTATATAGAAGAAATCTACCCAAAGCATATAAGTAGGGTATCACTTGTGGTTGGGTGGAAGAATGTAAGTTAATTCTCTCTTTAAGGATTTGGTTTCGCTTACTCGACGTTAACGAAGTACACTTCCCTTATAGATTAGGCTTGAGCCTTAACTTATGCGGTTTATGCGAGTTGAAATGATATTAAATATAATATATATATATACTATATAATATAATATAATATATATTTATAATATATAATATATATATATTATATATAATATATAGATATAAATATTAATTAATAATGAGATATTAATTAATATATATAATATATATATATATATTAATATATATTATATATATAATATAAATTAAATATATATAGATATAAGATATTAATATAATATTGAAATATTATTAAAATATTATATAATATAGTATATAGTATTATATATATAGATTAATATATAATAAGATATATTAGAGAAAATGATATATATAATATATTATATATATAATAATATAATATAAATATTTATATTAATATATAGATAGATTAATATACTATAATTATAATCGTTAGATTATATTATAATCATGATATTCCGTCCGACGAGCATGTGAATTAGTAATTTCTACAGTTGAAGGATTTCAAGCTTTATTTTACTATTTAAATATTCAATTACGGTTAGCCATTATTATTCCTGATGATTCGAGAGGTAGGGTATTTTTTACTAATAAAATAAATAAAATATATTAAATAATAATGCAAGAACGACATATATAGAATATTTAAATATATATAGAATATATAATTATATATAGATTATTATATATTAAATAATATATTATGCGAATAATATGTAATTGTATTTACCTATTAGAACTACTACATATTAAAGAGAAAGGAACATAAAACTACCAAGAGAGTGACCATAGTCGTATAAATTTAGTGACGTTTTTCGACGCTGTATTTAAACTGAAATGACTGACTTATATTAATATTATTCGCTAATTAATAGATATAATATATATATAAATATAATATAAAATTAATGGCATACAAGATTTATACGTAATAGTTGTATAAAATTAATAATAGAGCGTTAAGATACAATAATATATTATTTAAAAATAAAAAAAATTTACATAAAGTAATATTGATTCAAAATAAAATAACTAAAAAATGATAAATGTTATATACCTCGTTTACTTACAACTATACTAGGTATATATACCAGTTAAGGAGATAAACAATAAGTATAAGGCCCTATAGGAGTCAGCTATATATATAAAATTGGGAGTTGAGACTTTCATTTCTTCCAACCACAGTGGCTTAGCGACAGAAATAGGGGGGTGGGACTTGACGAAACGTAAAGTCGGAGTCGGAGACGAACAGTCAGCAGAATGTCGGAGCTCGATAAGATTATTAGAAGGGAGGAGAAGGATTGTCGGAGAGTTGGTGAGTACGAGAGTTCGGATGGAGATAAGTAAATGGAAGGAGTGGCAGGCAGTCGAAGGCAGTACGAGAGTCGGAGAAGTCGCTCCAAGAAGTGTTCAATCGCGGAGGTCGGAGTCAAGTAACGAGCAAGAACGAGAAGGTCAGGTGCTGAGTTGGAGTACGGTAAGACTTCTAAGTAGTTGAGAGTTGGAAGTACGTGTAGAGAGGAAAAGTAAATTTTAAACTGACAAGATAGTAGTAGAGATTGATGATCCGTGCGTAAAGAGTAAACCAGGCGGTGCAAATCACTTTGATGCAAAAGTTTTGATTGCCTGACAGTTATCCGACACGGTTCACATCACAATGAACGCAATCTGCAAACTTCGTAGACATATGTGTACTAGACGCGCACGTTGCAGCTCTCAATTTTTGTGATAAAGCTTATATTTCTCATTATAAAAAAGTCCAACCTTTCTAACATAGTAGTAGTGTAGTTAGGAAAAAAAAAAATAACGCTTACATAGTTATGAGTGACTAAATTGTCGACAATAAAAATACGCCCATGAGGGTGACGAGAAGAGGAGACTCTGTCTCGACTGAGCGTAATGAATATACGCAAGAATATACCTTGTAGCTGTAGCTCATATACTCAAATTGATCCAAATCGTAGCAAGTGGCGGGTAAGATCGTATGCTCACATGAAGAAAGACAACATAAAGACTAATCTGCACTTGCAATGTAGGCCAATTGATATTCAAAAGAGTGAGGTAAAACATGAAGATCGAAGAAGACTATACGTTAGAAATTACTATCTGATAGGTTATTGTAATTAGATGATATACAAAGATAATTACGCGTTGAATACTCTTCTCACAGTTCAAATCTTCGACAGGTGCAATAATGTTCGGCCTGAGTATAAATGCAAGACTTCTAGAAATTGTAAGAGCTATACGCGTGAAAAGAAAGTCGAGTTAGTTCAAGGTAGAAGAAGGTCTAATGGGTCCGTCCTAATCGATTGGCTATTTCGACTCTGCATACATTCAGGGGGATGAAGTATAATTGCAGCCATCACTGAGAGCGAGATTGACAAGACATATTGACATGAGAACTACGCGAAAGAGGTAATCCAATTCCACAGTTTGCTATGCAATCAAGTCGTAGAAATTAGCGTGTGTTGTTGGAACTGTCTCTTACGCATGCCAGACGACATAGAGCGTGGAAGTGCTATAATTACTATACCTCTCGCATGTATAAAATAGCAATAAAAGTGATGGAATTAAGATGAAAAGAGTAGAGACCTCGCATGCTATGCGACACATATTACTTGCTAGTTAGTACTCTAAAGATACGTGTTAATTCATTTTGAGAATTCGTAGAGTGATATTAGATGTAAAGTTCATGTAACTAAGTATGTAGTAGTTCTAGGGCAGTATGATTTACGAGTATCCTATATTATATAGATGTTCAATTTAGTATAAGTCATAGAAATGAGCGTATGGTCATATCGTGAGATATATAGACCTAAGTAATAGTAGATACCCAGTTAGCCACACCATCAAATGCTGTCTTGATATAAATAGAGGTAATAGTTTATATATAATACAAAAATATTAGGAATAGCTATGAGGTAGGTCTAATATAGGTATGAATATTTTAGTGTATAATATTGACCTTTATAGAACCTTACCTATATATATTATATGAGACAGCTGGATAAATAAGAAAGATAATCGTAGAATCGAATGT
Source organism: Trachelipus rathkii (assembly GCA_015478945.1). Lineage (NCBI taxonomy): Eukaryota > Metazoa > Arthropoda > Malacostraca > Isopoda > Trachelipodidae > Trachelipus > Trachelipus rathkii. Next base: position 21,092 of record JABUQX010084234.1, on the reverse strand, counting down.
CGCAATAATTAATATTTATGTCAGCTTGTTTGACTCACAAATTTTTTGATAGGCTTAAGTCTTCGTGTAACTTTATTATAGTTAGAAAAGTAAATAATAAAAATAACAGATTAAACTCGACAAAATCTAGACAGATAATAAGTCAGTGTGTATTGATTAGATAGAGAGTGAGAGAAATATTTCTTAGAGCGGAAAGTAATTTTCTTAGATTGAAAGTAGGATCTTAGTGTTCAAAAGTGTATAGTAGGTATATTATATATATATATATATAATATATATATATATAATGTTGTTTATATATATAATGGGTATAGTTCAATCAATGGCACAAAAAGTTCAGAAGACTGTAGGGGTTTTTGTTAAGAGCTAGAGAGATTAAGGATGAATAGGACGGGTTTTGAGTTTGGGGAGCCCACTCATAAGCTGGTACGGTAGCACAGATTACGTGAGTGAGAGGATTCTCAAGGATAGATATGACATAAGTTATGAATATACGGACAAATTAGTGAATTCTTCTTTATCTTTTAACTTTCCTCTACCCAAAGAATATTTCTATCATCCTAGTACATGACCCGAGACATGCAATGCCAGTTTTCTCCAAGAGACACGTCCCTCTAACCATAGCTATGTAGTGTCCTCTTTCTTCATTCAAGCAGCTCTAGCAGGATTTAGCATAGCTGATCTTTCTATATCGCAGAGAAGGTCCACCTTCACTGACTTCCGCGCCAGTCTCTTCGTCGGTCTTACTCCTCTGCTCTCCCTCTCACAGTGCTCGTGTGATCGCGATATCACTATCTTCTTATTTCGCCCATTCTAATGCACCATAAAAACTAGGCCGTTTCCTTCCAGATGTCGACAACACAATTCTCATCACGTTCTAACATCCATGTTACCTTAGAGTGTCATATTACTATCGTTCTCCTCTGAGGATAAACTCTATTCATCTACATATACTTCTATCCCGCTATTCTGTGTTCCTGCTACTTCTTCAAATATCATCGTATTGCTTAATATACAGCCTCATCTCCGCCGCTGTGAGATATTCTAACTCTTCTCGTATATCTGCGTTATCGAGTTTGTGGCCAATAGATTTGCTGCGTCACGTGACGAGAAGACAGGGATGTGAGGCTGAATCGTCTCAGAGGAGGTATCTGTTGCACAATTGCTACTTTCTGCTTTGACTCTATTCCGAGAATGGAATATCGTAATTTAACCGTACACGGGCGATATGGTTTAAGGACTATATATAGACCGACGGTTCCATATACCTCAGAATCCTATAATACGTCTCTTTTCCTTTCTAAAAATGCATCCTTGGTCTAACTAAGAACTCACCCCCTTTTCTGATATAACAACACCCCAATACAGACCAAATGATTATATGATAGGTAGTTACCCCATTCTACCTCCTTCCTACTCGCCGTAACTCTTAATCCTGATTTATTTCATATGCCCCTCTTCAAGTCCTTCTCCGATGTTTTAATAGTGTTAAGGTTAATACTACTATGTACTTCTAGTTGTTTCAATTTCGTCTTACCCTGTCCCTTTACAATTATCTCGTGCTATCCAGGTTCTAAAATATTTAGACTCTCAAATGACACGTTTCCTCAGATATCGACCTCTTATCTCTCGCTCCAGATGTCAAAGGTACTCGTCTTGACCATATATTTAGCACAATTAAGTCCCGTCTATAAATATCTGCCCATGGATTATTAGGGAGAAAATGATACATAAGCTTGATAAAGAATATTATTAGCCGACGGTGAACGGTCCTTAAATCTCAGGGGATCACAATAAGAAATATGTACGCGACGCTGACTTCACTATTCGATTCGGTGTGTCTTATCTGTGTTTAACTTGTGTTTAAAATTTTTTGAATGGTTTCCCGCACTGTAGAGTTTGATTATGCAGTGTGACTCACTTGCAACTATTAGAAAAGGAATTGGATTAGTAATGGTTATTTCTTGTGCATCAATAAGTATATATCTGACGTAGCAAAGTGGCGGCGTTATTTTATGTAGTTAATTAAAGTAAAAACTAGATTGGTTACGAGAGAACTGATATGTATGTAGATACGAGTAGAGCCACCTTTGAAAAAGTTTGTATTGTGGTTAGAATGAACCTTAGCTAAAGATTTACTTTTGAAGTAGTAGTTTGATAGTATATATATATATTATATTATTGATTGATTATGTTTAGAATATAAATGGCTTTGAGATTTTGAGACATGTTAGTATGATAGGTATGTGTTATATGTATCCATAGTATTGAAAGCGGACGAGGTCATCAAAAAATATATCTCGATGTGACTAGGATTATAGCTGTAGTCCCTCTAGAGTGTAAAAAGAGATGTGGCGCATTGTATTACCTACTAAGTTTACTTGTTGCCTTGGATTCAAAGCTGTTATTAGTGACATTACCGAGTCATTGGAAGAGATGCACGAGTGAAACTTCGAGAAACGGTTTATAGTAGTCAAAGAATAAATAACATCGTCTCCTGGAAATCATTGACACAGAATATGAGATGTGGTAAGAGCAAATATGAGATGTAGTTTTCGAGTTTTAAGCATATACTGAAGAGTATCAGCGGCAGCTCGTACGAAGGTTATTCGTCAGTGTAGTCACAATTACATGAGTAGACAAGTACAACTACATAATTGAATACTGAAAATACTCAGCCCCATGTGCAAGATATCTAAAAAGTTAAGTATTTTTTTGTAGAGAAATATGTTCCAAGCTAGATTTAGCACAGATCTACTAATCATTCTAAAAGAAAAAAAAGAAGCCCACAGATCTATCGCCAGACGACGACACAAATAGGACACAAGCATCTCACGCAGCGGCCAGATCCAACAAGGTAGTAGTTGGTTGGGAGAGAAATATTCTCGCCTTATGGATTTGGCACGTTACGTCGCTCTCTAATCGATAAATAATATATTTAAAATACACTACTATAAAATCAATAGCGGATCAACCGTTCATATGCTCTTAGATAGCTGAAGAAAGCGGAGCGTTCAATAGAGATCAAAGAAATACTCTAGAGCTTTCATTATAAGATATACTATCATTTTGATAACTTTTAAAAAGTGTCCAGTAACGCTACCACAGAGGCCACTCGCCATATACTTTAGTATAGTATAATAAACTTTTATAATGTCTAACTTATATCTGTACTCCAGAAAACGAAATACTATGCAATGTGTCTTATTGTACCTTGCATTCTCTCAATTTTGAAATAATTAGAAAGTGATCGATTCAAAGCAATCTGTTACATTCAGCTCATACTTGAAATGTGCTGGTCATTGTGTCATAAGTAAGGTGTTTATTCAGAAGGTCAGAGCCTTACATTGCGTTCTCTAACAGGACATTTTCAAACATTTGGACAGTTCTTTGGACTGCTGACAGAACATCCTTCTGCTTCATTCTCGATTAAGAATACTAATATATATATATACCTTAGAACAGAATCACATTAAATGAAAATAGGAAATCATATTATGACAATCTTTTCTTCAATATTCTGACAATAATATATAGTCATGGATTCACTTTTCATACTCAATTAGAGATCGATCTCCTGACGAATCAAATTATCTTTACTCAATTACTTATACATTACTCTTATTACTAAAATGCTTACTTCTATCTCCTACTCGACCTATCTACTCCTATCTTGTAGTATTTTTTAGGCTAATATTCATTTATTTGATTCGCATCATTAATTTCAGAGTTAGTCTATAGAGGATTTTATAGCCTATCTTTCCGTTCTATTCTACTCTTGACTCAAATGATCGTTGATAAATCGCAAAAACAACTATTTCTATCACTATCTATCTGAAAGAACGTCATAAGCATATCTTTTCTAATCATTCTTATAGCTATGAGACTGAAAATCCTTAGGACGAACTAGTGACGTTCTTAATGTGCGAGTGATCTCATATCACGTAGCTATCACTGTTCTCCAATATAAACGAAGGAGTTATCAATCATTTTGCTGTATAAAAAAAATATCTCTCAAAAACTATAATAGCACTTTATTAATATTACATCAATCGCTAAAAAATTATCATTTCTCTATATGTACTAATTTTACAAATTGTTTCAATTACAATGATAGTGCCACAATTAATGTTTTATTCTCCCTTTTTGTATTGAAAGTAATGATATATATATATGTATATATTATATATTATAGATATAATATATTATAATATAATATTATAATATATATAATATATTATATAAATTATATATATATATATTAATATATTATATATAATACTTAATAATATATATATTATAATATATATATATTATTATAATATTATATATATATAATAATATAGATTATATTTATTATAATAGATATATATAGATTATATATTAATTATATAATATTAATTTAATTTAGATATTATAAATAATATAAATTATATATCTAATATATATAATGATATATATATAATATATATATAATATATATAATATATTATATATATTATATATATAGATTATATATATATTATATATATATAGATATAATAATATATATATTATATTTTATATATAATATATATATAATATATATATATATATTAATAATATATTAATAATACATAAATAATTAAATATATTAGAAAGATAATAATTTTATTTTATAATATATAGTATGTATAATATATATATATTAAAAATTATATTATATTTATATTTATAATTCTTATGTAATAAAATCCTTCAGCTTTGACATTTATATATATTTATGTTATTTAAAAAATTGTAAAAAATGGCTCCAATGTAGGTTACTATATAAATTTACATAATTACAAAACACAATAACATCTACACAATATAAATTAAACAACATTTATGTATATATAATATATTATATATAATATTTAGTTACTAAGATATAAATATAATACAAAATATTATTTATATATATAGTAAATAATATAATAATTTATAGAATATATATATATATTAGTATTATTATACTCTTAATATAATACTGGTCATTCTTTCCAATTCTTCGTTTAATTAGATAGATATATTTGTTCGGTTTTTGTAATGTATCACGGTTCATCCCTATTATAAATATTATAATTTTCGGACCATCTTGTGATCTTGTGTGTGTGTGTGTACTGTACCTTTCGTAAAAGTCATAAGGCGGTTTCTAATACGCAATTTGGATGAAAATTATCATTTTGACTAATTAAATTTATAATTAATAAAGTAATACGAAAAGGTAGCTAAAATAATTAAATGTAATGCATACATATGACATTATTTAGAACAATGTTATTTGTTCACAAAATTAACCAATAGTTTAAAATAGCGACATTTAGCATCAATCACGTGCTAATTAAAGTTATAATGTATGTCAGAATTTCTTATTTAGAGTCCTTTATATCTGGTCATTGAAAATTAGACGGTCCCAAGTGTCCTAAACCGTTAGAATTATTTGACTTTTTATCTTTGTTATATATGTTATCTTTCAGTACGCGTTATTAATACTTATTTCGTTCTTTCCATATGAGTCTGCTAGAGCATATCAAAAGAAGTTCTAAGAAAGAGTAAACGACTAGTGGATGTCACAGTATCGTAATAGGATATTTTGTAATTCATGAGTTTTAAAATCACATTTATTTTTAGATCTCTCTCTCTCTGTCTCAAACAATATGCACAGTAATTTAAACTCGAAAGATACGAACAGGACTTATCACATGATACTAGATATTTCAGCACTAATGATATATCAGCTCATGTCCTTATCTATACAGAAATATATTGATGAAAAATATCTCATTTATCATTATTGATAATTGGAAAACGAGCAATCTCAAATAATCAACGTTATTTAGGCTCATAAAATAAGAATTTCGATCATGAGTAAATAATGCGTTCGTGATAAAATAGGTAGCTCATAAAATATGAAGTAAGAAAATGAGGAATATATAATAATTCGGAAGATGGGAATTGAAGTGAATACATTTTATATACTAGTAATTACAAAATATACTATAGAGTAGGGCAGTCGATTGGCCTTATCGGCTTCATACAGGACACGAGGGAGGGATTATATAATGGTCTTAGCACGAGACACACGACGACAGACATATCTCACAAACTAACCACCATCAGCAGGCAGCAGACGGCACCACACAAGGCACCACACGCACACCAACACACAAACCACCAAAATACCAAAGCGCGGGGGTTCCGGAGACCCTCCCGAGCACACAGGCGACAAATAGTCCTTACCCTCGTACATGTTCCCGGTAATGAGGCACGAGATACATCCCCAAATACATCCTGCTCATCTTTTGCGGTTTATTACCTTTAGTATTCCTTAGTTTTTAGAAGAAATCCCCCCCAAAAAATAGTAGTATAAAAAATGCCTTTTCAATAACATGATACTAAATATTGTTACAATTTAGAATTATTTTTTGAACTTTATTAAGCAGTGCCAGATTTCACTTAAATTCATTACCCGAGATAATGCAATGATCACAATATGTTCAGCAGTCATTGACAAATAAGAAATTTAAAACGACGGATATCATTATATATAAAGTATCAGATAAACTGTAAAATAAGGTCTATATATATTTTGAATCTATGTCCGTTTTACACTGAAAATGTTATATGTTTATATAGTATTAGAGATCATACACTAGATAAAATATTTAAAAAAAACAAATAAAAATTCAAAAACTGCTAGAGTACGTATAAACAGATAAATTTGTGGCCTTAGTATAATATAGAATATATAGTATATATAGTAGCAATGTTAAGATATCTTGTTAACATAAATATGATTACTTGTTTGTGATATTAAATATATATATCTTACATTTATTAATATATATATATAATATATATAATATATATATATAAATATATTATATATTAATATCTAATTTATATTAATTATATATGATGATTTCCAAAATCATGAAATTCATCGTATGTTCAAAGTCATAACTAATACTAGTAATATATGGATTATTTAAATTCGCTGTTAGAACTTATTCTCAACGATACAATATAATATACTATTATATATATATATGAATATTATATAATTATTATAGATATATATATTATATAATTATATATATATATAATAATATATATATTAATTATTTATATATATCACTTATTAATCATCATCATCATTATAACCCACCTTCTCTCCCAAAGATAGGTGCATAGTTAGGTGCAAAGCATGCACTAGAAACAGAGAAAAGTCACGAATATGTAAATGAGTATATATTTCGAAAAAGAAACCTTTATTATAGTGAACTGCGAGTGCGAATTCTAGAAAACCACGTCTTACAGCTTCACGGGGACAGCGACGGACCTTCATCCTTATATGCATTCACGATCAATTGAGGGTTAAAATCCCTTGGCCCAGTATGTGTCCTACAACCAATACCCCTCACAACCTCGCCATTCACCACTTATTATGCATCTGTATCTTCTCGCCTCGTATGCTCAACTCACATTTCTCTCCTCCAAAGATTCCTTTACTGACTCGACTCCAAAATCCACGTTTCCTCGGTCTCCAGCCGTTCGATTCCCAGTACACTCTACCACTAAACATACCGCTATAAACCAATCACGATAATAATTGCTCCATCCTTTCTCACAGTTCTATTTAACAGATATCTCATAATGTAGCTATTCAAATTATGAGGTTCTCTGATATATATCCCCACAATCCATCATAAAAATTACTGTCTAAATAACAATATATCGATTTTACGTCTCATTTATCAATTATATTCGAACCCACGTTATCTTACTAATTTAATATCAATTGCGCCTTGCTTCAACCTTTATACACAAACATTCTTCCTCCTTCTCAAGTACTCTACACAGCCATAACACGTCCCTTAAATAGATTTTCTTATCTGTAAAAACCAATTTTTAACTTTAAAGATCGTTATACCTCCATATTTCAGAATCAATCAAATCTCTACATTTACTCTCATCTCTCACTTAGGATAACTAGAACAATAGAGACTCTATCATCTGACTGCAACATATATACCTTAATAAATATACATCTTAAACTATATAACTTATCATTACCTAGACAACGATGTTCAGATATATATTACTCCACTAATATCTCTTACTACCTCTTAATAGATATATATTTATTATATAATATTATCTATAGACTTAAATAAAATCTCGACATAAGATTGCAATTATTTAAAACGCTTCTTATCTTAATCTATTCTCAGATAAACCTAACTCATAGGACTTTCCTATAAATTATATAATATATAATTAACTCGTTACTACACTTCTATACGTGACTAACAAACTTTATAACTAGTGAACAACACAAGCATATCTCATGTATCTACTTAGGAATAAAAAACATTATTAATACTTTAACTTTAGATATGTATATATAGTGATAATAAATAACACTTTATATAATTGTAATTTTAGATGAAATTCGATATTTCATATTACTAATATGAAAACAATATTTATATATGTATTGAGCAGTATATCATTATACTAATGTAGAAATATGATGTTAGTTGAAAATTATAGATTTATAGATTATTATATAAGTAGTATATGGAATATATTGGGTAGCTCATTATAATCAATAATCATTCAATACTAGCAATAATTTTCTATAGGAGGATTAGATCTTAGGAGGGAAGAGTCGAAGAGTGATGTAGCTGGAGTCGATGTATACTTGTAAAACGGGGGGAAGTGGCGAGTCGGAGTTGGAGTCTCGCAAAGCTCGATAAAAGGCGATAGATCAAGAGCAGGTCGGCATATCGATCACGTTTGAAGAAGCTGAGAAAGATCGGAGTCTGGAATTTATCAGATGGGTGGAAAGTCGAGAAAGCATTTCGGTTTATGAGCTCGTGGGTCGCGAATTATAAGATAAGGTTTTTAGAAAATAGTCCGACTGGCCACAAGCTCATCATGCCTACGACACCCTTGACGACTGCACCAATGGTTATATTCAACATTAAGGTAGTATTTTCAGTTGCTTCTAGAGGGAGGCTGAGAAAACTATTGGCAGCAACCGGCTCCAGAGTATAAAAACCCCAGATTGTTCGCTGTGGTCCCCTTCTTTCCAGCTACTTACTGTATCTGTGGAAAAAAGAAATACCTCCATTGGCTTTCTTCTGGTATTTTTCCAAACTGTAATTTTAATTGTTCTGCTATCTTTAAATTACCCATGTCTGCGCTTACCGTGTGAATTTGCGTTATGCATTTGAGTGTGGGATTTTTTCTTATATTTATTATAATTTTATTCCCCCTACTTAAAAGAAGCCCAGTCACCAGTGAGTGGTAGTTTTACTATATATTATATATGAAATATATAATATATTATAATAGATAATTATATTAAATATATATAATATATATATATATATTATATATTAATATATTTATTTTATTTATTTGTATTATATATTATTATTTTTTATATATTGTAACTCGTTATATAACTTTGTGGGACTGCACTATTTTTATCTCAATACGGGGATGTCCATAAATACATAAATTTAATATAATATATAATAATAAAAATAAATAATTAAAACTCCTTAGAAAATAACATTAAAAAAATAGTGACATCACATTTAGCTTCGAGGCAAAAGGGTCTTTTCAAACGTAATCCCTCAGGTGGGCGCAGTCATAATCCTAGTAATTATTATATATAAGTAAGGAGATATAGTGAAAATATATAGTAAAGGTAGGAAAATAAAATATGATAGGCAAGATTCCATCCAATAATAACAATGTATGTACTGAGAAAAGAAGATTATACCTAATACTAAGAGCTTGAGGCTCATCCTAAATATGATACGCTCATGATTCAGTTTGAGGAATCAAGGCACCTCTATATGTATAAGAAGGCGTACGCTAATGAGGATATTGTGATAGATAAGGCGAATATATAATATATAGATTCATATCATAGCGAGTAACATCTGTCACGGTGAGTTATTATTAATATATAATAAGAATTTATCCTAGATTATAGAAAAAAAATGTAGACTTCTTTACCTTAGTCTGTTACAGCATTGCTGCACGTAAGCTGCGCGAGCACAGTTAGTGTGATTGAAGTGATCCAGAAAGATTGGACAGTGATAGCCGCGTTATGGCATCCTAGCATAGACGCATCAAAAGGAGGGGTGAACCGAACCACTCGCAAATTTACTAAAGTGCACACGATGTCTGTTTAGGTCTTCATTCTATCACCGTGTAAGCAGTGGAAACGTGGGGAACAGCTATTTTTTTCATGCTTTTCAGACGCATAGATACGAGTAGTGCCTTTGCTGGAAGAGCAATACATTGTAAGATGGAATAGCACGCAATTCTGACTGAAGAAGTTTCCCACTCGAGAGCTGCACTTATCTCAATCCAAGTCAATGCACATAGGTGAGTAGGGAATCAGTAGCTCCTAGTTATAACAAACATGTATATTTGCGTCCGAGAAGAATAGTTTTTGAGAGGGTAGACATATCGATGAGACGACTGTTAAAGCCGTCATATAGGAGCATAAATTGATAGGTAATATAAGGTTGGTTAAGTAGAAATGATGACTATAGCGAGAAGATGGCTTTGTCTATCAGTACATATGTTTGGTAGTATGGGTACAAATCATCAAGAAAAGCAGAATTGCCAGATTTGCCTCTAGTTATTCTCTCAATTCTCTCATTGAATTCTGGCTGAAGTTGTATTCTAGAACGGAACGTCTTTATAAGCAGAAAACAAAACTATTATGAGTACTGGCACACTCTATTCAATGGGCTTATGGAAGCATAAGATTTGAATACAGCAGCATAATCTGTGCAGAAAGTACAAGAATCTCGTTAACCACCAGCAGTCGCACAGTTACAAGGAGCATGTGTTAAGAGAGACGCGTGGTTGTCCAGAGCGTACAAAGAGATGATAGGAAGGACTAGCGAAGTAGAGAAACAGAAGATACCAGTGAGGTGGGAGAAACATCTACGTTATGAAGAAATCAGAAGGAATCGGTGAGTAAACTCTCAACATACGTACGAAATATATAGTATCAGATGTGCATAGAATATTGTTAGAAAAGTAAGTCTCTATAGACAAAAGTATGAACATCTCCAAACAGGAAGTGAGAGCGCCCTTATCTAGGAGAGGAGAAACTCTCTAGTAAATGCATGCCTACTAGCCCTAGGGATTCGATCATTACGGACCGATCTGCTCAAGAAAATCAGTATTGAAGGTGTTCTCGTAACCTGCAAAAGGGCACAAACGATCAGGGGTTTTTTTTTTTTGGAATTTTTCGTTATTTCACCTTTTTTTTATTTCATAAAGCTCATTCACAATATAGAGACGGTCTTCAAGAGCGCCATTTAGACCATGCGTACTCAGAATGCCATATCTCGCTAAATTCTAACTCCCACTACTTATTTGACGCTTAGTTATTTATACTCCTATGTGGATCTACAGTTCGTATCGTATATTTGTCTTTCCTCTTAAGGAAAATCCTTATCCATTTTTTCATATTATAATATAAGTTGTACACCTTGGTGATCTGAAAATATGTGCCCGAGTTAGTTTATTCTAACTCATTAATAAAGGATTTCTTAAACAACTATTTAGCGACTTCTTAGGAAAACCATTAAGTACATAGCTGGAAAATTAGTTTTTCCGCTGGACAGTGTTTCTTTTCAGAAGATATTTTAAATCACATTATGAAAATTATGTGGGCACCAGATGCAAAAACTATTGTAATGTTCACTGATACATATAAAGGTAAATAATATAGGTTATCATTAAGATACCTAGCTAAAACTCACGAGTATGTCATGCAACACTTTAGTTTGCTCATAGGTGCCACATATTTCTATTAGAATTAAAAAATTTGAAAAAAGAAAAACTGTTCAGAGATATATAACTAATTCTTATCAGCTGTATTACATAACAATTTTAGCAAGCGAATATTTTAGGAAGATTTGACACCCATTATATAAAAACTTTTCTTCCATATCGCGAGTTGAAAAAGCGTCTCAATATATACTCGAAATCGTAGCTCTATCAGAAAGTCACTATTTCTTTCATAATCTAATCGTTGAGTATTAGACTTCTGTAGTAGATCTCTCTGCTTAATGCTTATTTCACTCTCAGCAACAATAACCTATTTATAGAAACCTTCGAATAACGAACCACAGTAAATATGTTTATTCCTAAATTCTTGATTTAAATTTATATCCTTAAAATCTAATTTGACATTATTATTTTTATTATTTATTCTTATAATAGATAAATTAAATAATCAATTCATACAATTTTTTTTTAATAATTTGAAAATTATTGGAGGTGATGGGGGAGTCAGACCCTAGACACTCTTTCAAAACATACTCAATGCTTAGACTCAGGAAAGTAATATGAGTAAATATATATATATGAATATAATATATATATATTATAATAAATATATTAATTATATTAATTATAATTATATAATAAATATATGTAATAATATAGTAGAGAGATAATAGTATATTAATATATATAATATAATGAAGATATATATGATATATGATATATATATAGAGATGATATATATAATAATATAGTATTATATATATATCACGTATATTAATATTATTACTATATATTATATATAATATTATTTTATATATAATTAGATAAATATATATTAATTCATTAGTGTTAATAGTAAGCATGTGAACAGTAATCACTAATTATCATTCAATCTTTCATAAGGAGGCAGCATACGAACCATTGGTCTCGCACCTGCACGCACTGAACTAGAAAGCATTCGAAATAATCATATGACACACCACACCGCAAGTAACCAACCGCAAAGACAGACAAGACGTATCGTTCTATGTCGATAGAAGACCGCAAACACAAGCATCAGGCAATCGCATCATTACCTCACCGCGTACGGACATCGAAAATGATAGGTGACGTCCCCATACACTCGCATACTATCTATCTATATTTTAATACAAAAATTGTACCAGCCACCGGTAGCATAGATAATCATTTAACGACACCACATCACATAAATAATGACTATCGACATATATAATCACAGAGCAAAAAACCTTCTATAATATTTTAAATAAGATCTCAACACCGACCGCACAAGATTAACTAGGAGGATATTTGCCCTCATGAGCGTTTAAAAACGGACGCTGTCGCACTTATAAATTAACGAAGTCGCCTATAAAATCGCGCGTTTCTGACGCCTTCAGACGAAATACACCAGATATGATTAATAATCATATGCACTAGAAGATCTAAATTCCAATCTATATTTAGAGACATTTTATAACGCACTTATTTAGAACTTATTCAATTGGCTATATATTTAACGTGAAGTTCTAAAAATTTTAACGCCCGCTTTGTGTCTAACTACTCGTATAGAATGTAAGCTAGGAAAGGGGATTTTGCATGGAAATGATACCACTCTTACCCACAACTAAATCCTACGAGCTTGACTGACCTGACCTTTTTAGACCCTTGATATTTTTGGACACTTGTAACCTTTTTTGAATATATAGCGTAGAAGAGATGAGCCATATTGTTTACCTGAACCTATGATTAACCTTTTTGGCCTTTGACTCATTTCGACAAATACACTTTTGCGTCTTCCATGGTCATATTTGGTCCTACTTCGAGTGTGGTGGTTTAGGCATATCATCTCTTTTAAAATTATTACTATTTTTGGCCTCTCTCATATCATAATACTCTCTAGCGCCCTTCGAATAGAAACTTTGAAAGCAGCAGCCAGTACGGACAGCTTGCATCTCCCTCGCCGCTTACCGGTAAGACTTATATAACCCACCCTATTATGCATTTGACAATCCCCCACCCTAATTTAGTATTTCGGCCATGGGTTTACATTATTTTATTTGACACCACCTAATAATAATTTAAGTAATTTTTTTTGTATTATTTTAAGTATAGGTTATTGACTACTTATTAAGTGATGTCTAACCTTATCCTGGTACCCATACCAAGAATAGTGTGCGAACAAGATACGCAAACCAGCATTCCGTCACCCGTTTTCCAGTCCTCGTCGCGCTTTCCATCCCACACTGTAACCATTGAGTTCAGCTATCGCACGCTACTTGTGTCACATCCCTCCTTATATTGCCTCAATATTCAACTTATGCCTAAAAGCTTTAACTGTATACAAGAGTGCATTGCCTTGTTCAGTAAGCATTACCTTGGTATTCACATAACACAAACAGAATGCAAACATAACACAACAATCAATTTCACAAACACACGACACTATAGTACCCATCAAGTGATTCCAATAAGCTTTGCAAGAGAACCTTCCTGTTTACAATAACCAGTTGCAGTGTGTACATCATTTTAGCACTTAATATATTTCTTATGACACTACGTTCTATATAGTAATGTATACAACTGTAGAAGTTTTTTCAACTAAACTTTCAGCAAACTTAAGATATAGTCCACATACTCGAAAGATACGGACCCTTACCACGAGCGGTCGATTTATGCCTTTAGTACCCCGACCAAACGAGAGAGAATCTGGTAAAATAAGATATTTTGAAATCAGGTCAATTTAACCGAGTCTATGCTAATTTCTACCTATAATAATTTATAATTAATATAATTTATATGAAGATATAATATTATGATAATAATATAATAGTTAAATTTTTTATATAATAATAATTAAATAATAATATTAAATAATAATAATGACTACATAGTACATTACTCATGATTTATAATTATCTGTTTGAAATGTTATGCCTATATTAAAGAATATAATATATATATATATATATATATTATATATATAATATTATATATATATAATAATATTATATATATCTATATATTCCTTTCACTAGATATAATATCCACGTTTATTCCATCCATGTGATATAATATTTGTAACGTGTATATATAAACATATAGCATAATAAGATTAGGTGCATAGAAGAGAGAGAGAGAAGAGCGAGAGAGAGATGAAGGTATATAGTATATATTATAATATAAATTGAATTAGATAGATAGTAGTATAGATAGATATGTAAATATAGGAAGAGTATAGATAGAGAGGAGTAAATGATGAAAGATAAAGATAGAATAAGAGAGAGTAGAAGTATACGATATGTGAGAGAAGAGATTATAATAGATGAAGAAATCATGAGTATGTTTATAAGTAATATAGAGGAGTACACGTGGGCTCGAACAACTAGAATCACTAGGTTAGTGTCTAAATTATTTTATTATATATATATATTAATATTCTTAATGTATTATTAATTATATATATATCATAAATTTTATAGATATATATAATATTTTTTTTTATTTATCTATCATATATGTTGCTTAAGGTATATATAATATAATATAGGTGTTTTACTTTATAAATAGAGTATAAGTACATGGTGAACGGACATCACAGATAAATATGTTTGTATTCTTATGTAGAGAAAGTTCTTTTCAGCATATTAAACCCAATAGATTTTCATGTTTGAATCATTATCTCAAAGCCATCTAGTTAATTAATGTTACATTACCAAAAAAGAAGTTTTTAATTAATGCATCTAGAATCCATTGCACAATTTCGAGAATGAATAAATCGGAATATCGGTTTTCCATATCAATTTTCAATATATTAATTATAATTAATTCTATTATTCATTAAGCAAAAATATAATTTTATTTATACTACTAAATATTATGCATTTTCATCGTCACGACAGATTGGCTCATCGGGTGGCACACTGCAAAGCTTGAACAACAATCTCACTCACGACAGCCACATTCACCACACGCCTACACTATCGAACACAGAAATTATCTATACTACTCACACACAGAATTTATTATTTAACTTTACACTCACACAATATTTACTTATCATACTTAACACACAGATATTACTTATACACTCTAACACCATATTTAAAACTTTTACACTCACACACAGATTATTTTACGTATAACACACTATATCACTTTAAACGCATACATCACTTATGGTCACTTTTTTAGTCACACCAGTATTAAAATTTTTGCTCCACACCTATGAGCTACTATAACACACCGAAGCCTTCTCAATATAATATTTAAGCTCATCCTACCTAAGTTACCTTCAACATAGTCCTTAACACCTTAATCACTTTAGACTTCTCACCCAGCCTTCACATAGCCTAACACATACACCATACACCTATATACGATCACCCATAGCCTTCACTAGCGCTACACCTAATTACCTAGCCTACAACGTGTCCCCTACTGATAACTTTGAATAATTAGTCTCATATTTTGTATGATTCGGGAGCCTATTTATTTGATGATCATCATCTTAGATGACGTTTCTCTTTATACTGATTTCAATTCCTTATTGAATGAGTATGCCTTTATTATGTCGATGGGTAACAGTCATTTGGATAGGCCCTCTGCCAATCACCTTAAGAGAAGTATATCTAGGTGAATATTATCTATATTAGTGTTCATGAGTATTTCTATGAGTGCCTGGTGAGTGCCAGGTAGAATGACCCAAGATGCAGATGCCATAACGTAAAGTGCATGTAGTGCCAAGTTATGTTCAGTGCCAATGAGTGCCAGTGAGATCCACATAGATGCCAGTGTTATACACTTATACAATAGTGCCACATAGTGACCAATACTGGATAGTGGCCACTTTTTTCAAAGCCTTATCTGATCTCACCTGAAGCTAAGATTACGAATGCCCGATAATATGGGGGATTTCATACCCGTATGTAATATAATAGGCTATGAGATATAGATAGTATAGGAATCGAATGATTATCATAAATTACAAGTTGTAGAATGCTTCTACTATGATAATAGTTATAGTTTAATTATAGTGTTATTGTAATTACTATATTTATATTTTCAGTTAAATATAGTAATATATATATTATACTATATAATGAGCTACAAATATATAACAGTGGACCGGCTAACAACGTTTCAGGTACAGTCATATATATATCATATATTTATATATATACAGTCCGCAGGTTCAGCCCGCTCGCGTGCAAGTATTTCTCGCGAAACCGGTCCGCTCGCGTGCGCCCGCAGGCAGCAAAATTTCCGCGTAATACCGCCCCTGCTTGCGCTGCCCGCTAGGCTGTCTATATCCTCTGTTCTATCTCCTGCTCTTTACGCGCTTGTCTGTTTCTCTAGCAGGCGCAATATTACCGTGCGAACAAAAAATATGATATCATGTAAACTATTCAAGAATTTCTTTCAAAGATATACTTGATACAATCATTTTATGTTACTAAAATTGTACGAAAATTATTATTAAAAAAACATATCCGATTTACATACCTTAAAGCAGGTAATCAGTAAATCAAATAGAGGTGTTTACTAACACCTAGGGGGATTAGTACTGCTAATTTGTTTTACTGTGTTTATGCGTTTAACTCTTGTGTTTAGCTGCTTTAACTTTTGTCTGCGTTTACTGCTTTACTTCTGCTTTACTGTTTTAACTTTTGCTTTACTGCTTTAACTCATTATATTTATTAACATTAGGTTTTCTTTTATATTATGTATTTTTTTTTTTATTATTTTTAGTTATTATTCTATTTTTGATTGTTTTTAATACTTTTATTATTTTTATGGTAAGCATAAAAAACACAGATGTTTCTGATATATTAAACATTTTATTTAAGTAATAATTGTAACGAAATTTTATAAAAAATGTTTTGATTAAGGCCGCCTTTACAGCTTAAATTAAAATTTTATTGATAATATCTACGTTCTGAAGATAAACAATTTCAATCTTGAAGAATTTTTATTTGTGTATTTAGTTTAAGGTTTTATGTTTGGAATCTAGGACCATACAGGATGATGCGTATTATAAACTTTCTATATATTAATATTTAAAGGAAATGGAGATTTCTTGAGCATAACACACAAACCCTGCAATAATATCGCATATACACTATCTGAACGTGGGGTTAGTCAGGTATAAAAGTATATTCAGAGAAAAATATAAAAGACGGAAAGAATATGAAGAGATGAATGACCTCTTACCCTATTTCATGAAGCAATAATCATTAGCAAGATTAATATAGATGTTACTAAAAGTGTGAAGCTTCAAAAGACTTTATTTACGATACTATTATACGTATGATACATTATCAAAAATTTAAAGTTGTTTCGGGGCATATTTAGAGTAAGACCTTTTAATGTCATCATAAATTGAATTTGGATTAAAATAGCATGAAGTCTTAGTAGTATACAGTATATTTATTAGTTATAGGTAATATAATACTCACCAACTTCATTCACATGCCTATCAGGTATTGCTTTTATGAAATTATTGTTCATATATCTAAAGCAGGCAATATGCGAAGTTATTCTAACTATTATTTAAAACTACATGATTCGAAATCGAGTGAGATTTCAAAAAGATGAAAAATAAACTTTGATGAAAAAAATACATTGTATATATTTGTTCTATTGTATTATTCTTCAATAGGTCTCCCCTTCAAGGAAATTAACGTTCCTCAAAGAAGTATTATATAATTAAATAGATTTTTTTTTTGAATTTCCCCATTTAGGGCTTCGAATCGCTCGCGTGCCAACGGTTATTATGGATGGTGTACGCAGAGGAGGTGAACCCAAAAGACTCCCGGCACTAGAATGCTGCTCGCCACCGAACGCTACGCCGCGGCAGAACGCCGACTTGCCATTCTGCGCGTCTATTACCCAAGGATAGACATTCCACTGAGTTATGAAAAATACACATTGTACATTCCCTCTTTACACTTTAGGTATATGAGTGCTCTAGTTGCTGAACTGATATAACGTAGTCCTATATGATATTAAAGAAATTAAAAGCTGAAAACCTTCTGAAAAACGAAATAAATTAATGAGAAGGAGACTCGCGGAAAAATGTCGACCCCACCCGCGCTGGATCTATGATAAATAATCTGTATAAACGTATAAAAGGAAATGTTCCTGAATATAAAGATGTGATTCAAAGCAAAGTAGAGCTTACGATCGTTAATAGAAACATCATTAAAAAAAAACTCATTATTTGAGGACTAAAAAAAAAAAAATCCTGAAAATATAAAAGAATATTACTAGTGTATATTTGAAGAACAAGATTAAAGCATGCCTGGAATGTTCAGATATATTGAAGCTTCAGTATTACATATATACTAGTTGTACGGTGTCCAGCATGTGATTGTATATTGAGATATCAATCAGGGTTGCTATATGAGATGAAAATGAAAAGTTTAATAATTACTAGACATGACTATGCTTACAGTAAAATTCAGTCTCTCAGATACAATCATTCACAACCTCTATAATATGGCCAATGTATTGCCACTAACCTTGACGCTAATAATGTTAATGCGCAACCTATAATGTTCCATTTTTTCATCGAAAGATTCCTCACAAATACTCCCTCTATCATAAACACGAATATTATTACAGGACGCATAAAAACCAATGACATTAATGAACATTGTTCATAAACTCCTGTAGTCGCGATCATAATCAACAAATCATCAGCGGTACCAACAGAAAATTCACTAATGAGTATATGTAGAAGAGATCCTTAGCTTATTCAGCAGCCTCTACCTCATGGCTTATATGATCCTAAAGTTGATTGAAAGACAGTAAATTAACCCAAATACGAAAAGAAGTGTACAGAATATATTAAAATTCAGACATTAACATCCGATGAAGAAACGCCTCTTAGTATATACAAGATGCCATAATCAATAAAATATTATAGATCTTAAAGACATGACATACTACATCCATCACTAATGTATCCGCTTAGTACCGATAATGTTAAGACATTCCTAAGGTAAGTAAAACTTGATAAATTGATGAAAATATGTAATGAAATTAAGATTAAAAAGATTAACTCGGAATTGTATATTCATATACCTATTAGACTGATATATATATTATATACGTATAAATATAACAGGAATTAGCTTTATATCATATATTTTAAAAAGATCAATATTAACTATGATTTGGAGCAGGGTCAAGCATGATCGTAATGATATAGATGAAATAGTTAAGGATCAAAATATTGTGGATTTGATAGCTAATCTCTTACAACGTAACGGAAAGACTAACGCCCTATGTTAAATAAGGAAGGGGAAATGATATCAAACAAGATAACTCATAACTACGAATTAATTTTCGCCAGAAGTGGTTAATCTTAAATACTAACGCTAGAATAGTATCAGAACTTGATAAATATCCCCGTTAACGACCAAATAGATCTAGATTGACAAGTCATACAAGAGCACTTCTTACGCAGAATCAGGAGATGTATAAATAAAACGTAGATAGATAGATTGGACGTACGCAAGAAGGAAGCGAAACAGAAAAACACACTAAAAATATATATAGGAGCATAGTTGATTAAACGATTAATTAATGTATTTCATCATATTTATGAAGTGATATGATAATGTTTGTGATAAAATAAGTTTATTTTTAAAGCTTTTTATACTTATATCCCTTAGGAAATAACCTTAATATCATTCACATTTTATAATAATATTTAATAATATTATATAGATTATAGTAATTATAATACTACCCCAATTCCAACGAATATATATAATATAATATATATAGGTATATTAAGATATATATTATAATATATATAGATATATATACTTATACGTATAATATTAGTTATAAGATATATATAATATATATATATATCAGTATAATATAATATATATGAATATGAATATATATATATTATATATAGATATATAATATATTATATATATATAATCATTATATAATTATTAATATTTAATAATATATTATAGATATTATTATAATCCATGGTGTGTTTGAATACTTGTATAAATTTATAAAGTTCAATTACAAGCTTCTGAAACTTTATCTGAACTATTCACCTGCGGATCGCCTTCTTGACAATCTATGTCCCTTTTTTCATTATCTAAGTATTATTTAATGAATTGAAATACGTTTATGTATGGTGAGATTCTTCAGAGGTGTCACTCATTACGTAATTTATTTCGAAAGAAAAGGATGAA
>JABUQX010084233.1:20000-25826 GCA_015478945.1 Trachelipus rathkii | reverse complement strand
AATTCAAAGAATATTTAAAATCGAGTTTTCGAGCCAGTCGCGGGCCCATCATCAGGATAACTGAAAAACACTATGTATGCTAAATACTACAGTACAAATAGATTATAAACACAATAAAACACATTTACATTCATATAAATGGACGATTTAAAGTTGTATGCGCCAAGTAGAGGAAGAGGCAGAGCAGACAGATAAGGTGCGGTAGTGACTTTTCACGGATATATTAGAATGGATTTTAGGATTGAGAAAAGTGTGCGTGTCATTAGTTAATGAACAAAAGGTACTAGAAAGATAAACATGCTGAAAACAATGCATAAGGTAAAAAACATGAAATCACAAGAAACTGGAACCACAGGAAAGGAACTTTCAAATACCTTGGAGTAGAGGAGTCAGACAGGATTGAAAACAAAATTATGAAAGAGAAAATTAAAAAGGAATACATCTCAAGAGTGAAGAAAATATTAAAAACTGAATTAAAACCAAAAAACAAAATAGAGGCAATTAAGGTATGGGCAATGCCAGTAATGAGATATAGTTTTGGAATTATAGACTGGTACCAGCATGAAAATAAATACTCTAGACACAACAAGGAAACTCCTCCATGCCCACAAAATAATCTACAAAAACCCAGTGCACAGCCCGTATATACATCCCGAGAAATGAAGAGGATGTGAATTGCCACAATAAGATAGACAACCCACGAAAAATGGAACACAAAGAGCCAATGGCAAATTAGCAGAAATATTATAGAAGGGAAAAACAAAAGGCAAACCAATATAACCAAACCAGCCCACACTGGTTTAAAAGAACAAAGGAAGATATGCCAAGGCACTGGAACAAACTATCCACAGAACAAAAAAAGGCAAAATGACTACCTCCCATGAATTAAACATTCAGACTATCAGAGAAACATCAGCACCACAATGGCGATGCGAATGAAAAAAACCTCAAACGAAAGAACCTAAAATCTTAAAGGAATCTTATAAAACAGCAAGAACAGAAAACCCAACAGATTCCAATGCAGAATGGGAAGAACAACATATAGACACGAGCGACCCAACACTTTAAACAAAAAACGAGTATTGCACCAAAGGGCATCCCTTTACAAAATAAGGGAAAAAATCGATAGAGAAACAGTTTGCGAGAGGATTTTTTAAAAATAAATGATGAGAGAACGCTGATTTACACAGCACTCAGGCGATTGGTCGCGCCCTTAACAAGAATCACAAATCTGGTTCCCCAACACAGAAAACAAACTATCGAGAGACGTCGCATCAATGCTATCTGATACCAATGTAGGATGTGTGACGGGCACACATCCTCAGAGACTTGGACCCCACATACTTACCGGATGTAAGACTCTGAATACGTATGGGAAACAATATAACCGGAAAAGCAATCGCATAAATACCGTATGCAGGACCATTCCTACAGACATGCAAACCATCATATTATAATATTGATCTACCTAATAATCATTGGAATTACAAACCTCCAGCAATAGTAGATAATGACCATATCCAAATTCTATATGATTTTGGCATACCCACCGACATATTTGTAAAAAGAGTAATAGACCAGATATTGTATTAGTTAATAAAACAACAAGAACATGTCAACTAATAGAGCTTGAAGTAAAATAACATGTAAACGCTCATGCCCTCTAACCGAAAAGATCGAGAAAGGAAATTAAATATCAAGAATTACGAAATATGCCATCAAGAAGGATGTGCGTGGAGATGGAGGACGGTGGAGTACCAGTGCCAGTGTATGGGTCCTCTGGAAACAGTCCAACCTCTTCTAGTGGCACCTAAATCTACGCAAAATCCCTGCTAAAATGGAACCGAGGAGATAGCTGGAAGCAATATAGAGGAAGCCCGCCATATAGGAAAATAAGGGCTAGTCTTACGGGGATCTTGAGTGTGCCCTGGTGCACTATTGCCCTTAAACCCAAGCGTTTTCGGCGGACCCGGCTGTAGCACCGAGAAGTACCTCCAACAAAGCAGTTGGTTAAAAAAAAAAAAAAAAAAAAAAAAAAAAAAAAAAAAAAAAAAAAAAAAAAAAAAAAAAAAATGAAAATATAGATGTGAAAAAAAAAAAAAATAAAAAATAACAACATCGAAACATAAAAATATTAAGAGCATAAGTAAAAATAAAAGAAAAATAAAACTAACAAATACAACATAAGATAACACAAGAACCGGCAGTGGCACTAGCCCATTCACAACAACCAGTCAAGCAAAAATAGCAACAAGGCCGCGCCTATGTGTGAAAACGGTAAAAGTTAGGGTTTGAAATTTAAATTTGTAGCAGTCTGAATTAATTAATGGAAATAATATAATAATATACAAGCCATAATATAAATACAAATTAATAATAATAATAATAATAATAATAATCAATAATAACTAATAATAATAATAATAATAATAATAATAATAAAAATAATAATAATAAATAATAATATTCAAATAATAATAATAATAATAATAAAAAAATAAATAAATCACCATAGATAAAGATAAATATAAGTAACCGATGTAAGGGTTAATCACAGTAAAAAGCAAACGCACCTAGTATAATAGTAATAGAGTTGTAGACTAAGAGAAAGTTTATGTTAATTATGACCTTCATTCCGGCTCTCTGAAGTTATACCTTTTCTATAAATATATACATACTAACTTTTATATAAAAAAAAAAACATATTTATAAGATATACAATATGTATATATAAATTAATACTATCAAAACTATACCATATAACTAATACTACTAATACTTATTGAAACTATATATATAATATATATATATATATATTAATGACCTTTTCGGTTGGAATACACAGTAAGTTTTGTTTAATATTAAAAGAAAATTATGAAATGATGTAAATAACAATTTTTCAATAATAAATTGGTGTTCAAAGCCAATACAGATATTTAAAAAAAAACAAAAAAAAAACACACACACACACATAAATAAAAAAAAGCTAATTTGTGTGTTGTAGCACGATTGAGATCGACTGAAAAGATAAGCAGTGGGACAACAATAAGTCAATTGTATAACCATCATTAAACGACCAAAATCAACTCAAAATTGACCAAATAAAAAAATTATTATTTTTTATTTCAGTTTGCACTTAACATGGAAGTACATGGATCAGAACATGGATCAGAAAAATATATCTATGATGTTCCACCTCAAAACCCAAAACCCCTAGGTGGTTAAGGTCCAAAAATTAAATTTATAAAGTGAATATTGCATTATATCCTTTAACATCGAACAACTGGCATGCCCTCTTCCTCTATAAGGGAAAACCAACTTAAATTCTTCGTCACCCGAGTAAATTTTGCATATTTTTTTTATTGTTATTGCATTATGTTATCTGTTTTTTTTCTTTTTTAATATTTTTGCAATAATTTAGGTTACTTAATCAATTAAACCTAATCTTACATATAGTTAAGTCTTGCACATCAACGACACTTCATGCAAAAAAAGGTATTTTTTTTTACATTAAGCAAAAACTTAGTGTTATTCAAACGGAAAAGGACATATTTATTTATTTATTTATTTATTTATTTATTTATTTATTTATTTATTTATTTAGTTATTTATACTGAAAAGGAATGTTCAAATGAATCATTACTTGTATAAAGTGACAAAAAATCAATGTCACAGATGAGAAAATTTTTAAACGTCGGAAAGACATAAAAAAAACTATAAGAGAGTAGTAGCTTTTGCCTTTGCCATATACATACGAAATACATTATAAGATATGGCCAGTCAGGTTCAAATGTTTTTTTGTCTTAAAGCTTAAACTCTTAATATCTATCTTTCTTCTCAAGGCAACCTTATCTCTGATATCCTCTCTGACAGCTTTCCAATAGCTGTTGAAGTAGGCAACCGCCCATAAACTAATTCTGCTAATAAAGGTTTCCTTAAAGTTCTCTTTCATCCTGGCTCTTACAACCTCTCTTACTTTTCATTAATAGCCATTTATTTGCAGCTTCATCACATATTCACTCTTATTTTGATTTCGTATACGAAATACATTCTTTCGTATGCCTAAAACGCAAAATTAATTCATTAACTTTCAAGCCCTTCTTCCTATGACGCTACTTTCTATAAAACACTTTATGGAAATATAAACAATACAAATCTTCGGTCTTTCTTTATTAATTTCAGTGTCTCCTTCCTTTCACATTGATATTTCTTGGAAGAATCATATTGTACCTCCTCCTTTACAATCTTCGAGAATGGTGGATGTTCTTAAACACTTCAGAATTTCTTCACTCAAATCAAATTGTTTCCTTCTTATAGGAGTTTAATCCATCTTGTTTGAACCAAAAAGTGTTAGCCATGGATATATTTAAAAGTTAAAGTTTAAACTTTCATGAAGAGTTGAAGTCGAAATTCCAAGTAAGATGTATCAGGAGTCTGGAATCTTTTAGACTAAGTAACCCCTAATACTACTACTAAATCATAATATATATATCTATATACTACATACTACTATACACTACACTCCTATATATTATATACATATATATAACATTATAAATACCTATATACTAATATATACTATAATACATATACCATACTATTTTTATAATGTTTGCTAATAAAATATGTATAATCTCATTTTGGAGACGAAATTTTGAACAAGACTGTACATTATGTATGTATGTATGTATGTATGTATGTATGTATGTATGTATGTATGTATGTATGTATGTATGTATGTATGTATGTATGTATGTATGTATGTATGTATGTATGTATGTACGTACGTACGTACGTACGTACGTACGTATGTATGTATGTATGTATGTATGTATGTATGTATGTATGTATGTATGATAGTATGTATTCTATGTATTGTACCTGTTTCAATAGTAATGAGCTGTATGTATGCTCATGTATGTACTGTATGTATGTTATGTATGTATGTATTATAATTATTGTAGGTAGGTAGGTAGTAGGTAGGTAGGTATTTAGGCTATAGGTAGGTATATATGTATGTATGTATGTATGTATGTATGTATGTATCAGGCTTGGGTTTAAGCATACATTTTGTCAAGTACAACTACAAGTAACTTCTAGAATTGCTTCTCAAATACAAGTATTTAGAATTTGTTCACCAGCCTCTAGAAGTAACTAGGCTGTTACTTGAGCCTAAATACTAGTTCTCTTTCTTTTCGTCGAGCAAGGCACACCTATCATAAAGAGGCATGCGTCAATCCATAGAAACCACAATATTTAGAAAAGATGTTTTTTATCAAACATAAGTAAAATATGCAATGAAAGTATAAAAGTTAACAAAAGTCCCTTCTGTTGAGATAATCTCTCTTCGTAGGCGAATTGGTAGTCACAGCCTTTTCCAGCGCGTTTTCCACAATTGCCTCTGAGTCTTTGTTTTAGTGACAATTTGTGATCGAAATTCAGAGTCGCAGCCCTTTCCTTGAAATTTACCTCTCTTGCCGGGAGGATTTCTGGAGAGAGTATCTTGAGTGAATTTATTCTCTCTGATTCTTATTGTTAATTTTATCTGACTCTAATATCTGGACTGAAGAGTATATCAACAGGACGGGTTTATATTATCATTTCATTTCGACTTAGGCTAAAATTTTGCTCGCGCAAATATTAGCATAAGTTACAGCAACCCACATAAATTAAATTTTTACAAAGTTATAATGGAGTACTACATTACTTCCTTCGCTAAACACGAGAGTGAGAAAAGTTATGTTATAATAATTATGCAAGATATAAAAATTAACCTTAATTCAATTTATACATATTTGTGGGCATTTAACAATGCACACAAACATA
>JABUQX010084233.1:0-10000 GCA_015478945.1 Trachelipus rathkii | reverse complement strand
TTTGTTAGTCTGTGTATTTATTATAGTGCTAACGCCGATATATGCCCATCAATTACTTATCCATTTGTTTACTGAAAACCATATTTGTCCTTGTCATCTCACTATCATAATAAAGCACCTACGAGGAAAGTCACTCTTAATTAATTCCCCAATTAATGAATGCAAGTTCATTAATCATTTGATAGCCGAAGTGATTTCGGCGTAGACATCATTGGTGACAGCCCAAAGTGACTAATTAGAACCCCCCTGCTGCCCCCTAATTTGGAGTCAAAAAAAAATTAAAAATTAAGAAAAAAAAAGAAAAATATTTTTTTCGTTACTTTCTCGTTATTTCAGTGCCTAAAATAGTGATATGTGGATAAATTAAATGAATTATTTGAGTCGAAATTAAAAATAACGTGAAGAATAAACTTCTTATTAATCTCATTTGAAAATAAGAAAAAAAAGTCGTTATTACTTCGAAGGTTTGAAAATTCAAACTATCAAAACTCTCGACAATTAGGCTAAAACCACCAACGCCTAAAAACACAGGTGACTCCAAGCTCAGTCATAACAACGAGACATAGAAAAAATGTATCAACGAAAAGCTGAACTACTTGGGAACGCACAACAAAAGAAGTCCCACAAAAAGAAAGGGAAGGACCAAAAAACTCCATCTCCTCAACCCAACGATTCTCCCCCTCCACATGAGGAAGGGCAGGCCCATCTGTTTCGTACAATCAGAGGGCTGAGCTTGAAAAATCACGGCCACCGTCCTCCCCGCCACCAACCGGAAAAGTAGGTTTATTGCATTCATCAGACTTCCAAAATTCTCCCGAAATATGGATTGTCAAATTTGAAAAAGATAAAAGCGTGTGAACAATATCTTCAAACTTCATGAAATTAAAAAATGGCCAAGGAAAAATTAAAATTAATAACGCCAATGGCTTTCCGGCTCATTTGTTAGCTGTTACTATCAAAATCCCAATACAAAATTAACACCTATAAAGAATTGTTAAAAACAATAAAAAGAACCTACACAACATCCAAAGAACAAGACACCTTGTACAAAATCACGAATTAGAAAGTAAAAATAAAAACAAAGAACAGCAGTTGGCAACAACAAAATCCTCACACTTCGAAAAAAAAAAAAAAAAAAAAAAAAAAAAAAAAGGGGGAGAGCGCTGCTTCCACGAAGAATTACTAAAACCCCTTTTCCCCATCTAAGTAGTGGTAAATACTTTAAAAATTCACCGCAGAACATCTTAAGTGTAAATTTAAATATCAATGAATAAAATTACAAAACACTTTTAAATGTCAGAATACCAAAAACATACACCACTACTACTTACTACTAACTACTATGACTACTAACTACCTCTACTACTCAACTTAACTACACTACTAATAAATAATAATAATAATAAATCAATAACCTAATAATAATTAATAATAATAATAATAATAAAAAAATAGTAGTTAAGAAATATACTACTACTATACTTACTACAATAATAATAATAATAAATAATAATAATAATAATAATAATAATAATAATAATAATAATAATAATAATAATAATAATAATAATAATAATAATAATAATAATAATAATAATAATAATAAAAATAATAATAAAAACAAAAACGTGAGTGACAAATATGCAAAAGTCGAAAATTGACAATTAAGTGAAAATTGTGATTCCTATGTAGGAATAATTGTGAGCCAGTGGACCACCGTAAATCTCTGTAAATGCAAGCATGAGCCATCTAGTGCTAAAAATAACAACTAAAATTCCGATAGTAACAAAAAAAAAAAAAAAAAAAAAAAAAAAAAAAAAAATTTAAAATGTTCCAAATGTGTTAAAAATATCAAACTACCGAAAAAGCCAAAATTGGTGAGGTGTTGTCTTATATATATAATATCTCTTGTTGCATGTCCATATACATTTAATTATATAGGATAATTATTATAGGCTATTATAGTATTATATCAATAAGAGATTTCAAATAATCTAAAATTTCAAACAGCCAATGATTCCAACCGTTGAGTTGCCATAGATCGCTATACAAATAAATAGGAAACTCACAACGTATCAGTAGTTTCTTACAAGTCAAAATTTAAATGCTTAAAAATTTTAATGAAAAGTTTCTTCATAGTGTAGTTAATAAATTCAATTACTGATTCTTAAAAGTGGTTGATAAAATATATAATCACAAGAATATCAAAATAATGTCTTTAAAAAAGTTGGCTTTTTATATCGTGGCGAGGTGCTCGGAAACTTTCAAAGAAGCCACTCAGCTGCTTCGACTGACGAGTTGAGATAGCCGAGATGGCTTGTGAGAAGGTTAAATTAGAGATATCTACGCTAATGATGTATGAAGCCAACGGAATAGTTTCAAAAAAAAAAAAAAAAAAAAAAAAAAAAAAAAAGAGAGAAATTTATGGAAGCAAAGGTATAAGGAAGATCTGATTCATGATAAAGAGAAGCCGAATTACCACGCTTCCAAGA
The DNA here is from genome assembly GCA_015478945.1 of Trachelipus rathkii. Taxonomy (NCBI): domain Eukaryota; kingdom Metazoa; phylum Arthropoda; class Malacostraca; order Isopoda; family Trachelipodidae; genus Trachelipus; species Trachelipus rathkii. The sequence continues at coordinate 7,508 of JABUQX010084233.1, read as the reverse complement.
ATTTTAAATCTTTTTTTTCTTATACCAACATAAAAAAATTAAATATCATCTTTTCCTTCAATAATTAGTCATCAAAAATACACTATTATCCTGCAATAAATGATCAATTCTTATTAGAAATTTTAAAAATTTTCTTCGAGTGATCAATGTATTGATGCAAATTAAACATGTTAATTTATATTTAAATCGACTTTTCAAAAATTTAAAAAGTTCGAGGAATGAAACCCTACGGTACAAACCCTCGAACGAAAGAAAATGGAATTTATTAAATGGGTTGCTAATATATTTCTAAAAATATATTGACTTTGTATAGAGGAAAATAAAAATTTCTAAATTAATATCATTCCAAAAAAAAAAACAGTACATATAAAAATGTATTCTATATTTTAGAAAAATTACATATTTTTTTTTATATATCAAGATGATTCTTTAAAAAAGTAAACTTTTGTCAAAGCTACGGAGCCCTCTAACGGGACCTGCTACAAACTATATAAATGTTAACATAAAAAGCCAAGCTGCGCGCGCGCCATATAGCGTACCAGGAACAAAATGAAAATTCAAAACTGACATTATAGCAAAAAGCTCTCTTAAAAAACTATATAAATGTAATCCAAATTATGTCGCATGATAGATAAGACTCATTTCTTTCTTTTTCAAATATCTTACTCGTAGTCTAAATCTTTCTTTTAATATTAAAATGATCAGAAAATATTAAGAGTGTAAGCATCTACAAGAAAAAAAAAAAAAAAAAAAAAATAATTGACCATCAGAAGGCAAAACTCTCTCTATTTACAAGGACAAACCGTTCCTTCAAAACCCAACCAAAATCTCCTCGTCTATCACCATAGAACCCTCCCCCCATCTAGCGGAAAATAACAACAACTCTCGTACACCATACGTACAAACATGGTTACTTATGGGAATAAATGAACCTTCGAATAAAATAAATAAAAAAAGAATTGATAATAACACATAGAAGAAAGCAGAAGTGGAATATCATTTTGAACTCTACCGTTCAAGGGAAGATTCGCAGGTGTGCAATGATTGGATCTTAACTGCATTTGAAAACGCAAGGTTAATAAGAAACCCCCTTACCGGAAAGGTTCCATTGCAAGCAATCAAACGGTGGAGACATTAGTTTCACATCTGAGAATGTGACATTGAAAGTAAGTTCGAGACGAGAAACGAACGGGACGATAAGAAAAGGGTTAGAAGATTGAAACAAAAATACAGAGGGAACAGGTATCGCTGACGAAGATTACATACGTAATTAAAAATGTCGCTATACGAGCTCATATTTTTATAATGTTTTCTTTCTCTCTTTCTAATGTAGTGCTTCCATTCTTTTCCTTCCTCTTTCCTCCAGCATGTTAATTATTAATCAGAAGGGGGGGGGGGGAAATACCTGTTAAAACACAACCCCACGCGTCACGTATGGTTGTGAGGCAGGTAATTTTTGTTGCACTCGAGGCCACCAATTATAAGGTAAAATTACGATAGGGAATCCTTGTGAGACAATAGCATGCATTGTCATTAGAAGGTATGCAGCTGTAAGAGGCTAATTTGCCGGTCTCATGCATACACCTTAAAATCTCTGGTGAAGCCTCCATACTTGCATACCGTATGTATTATTTAAAACTAAAGTATTTCGCGCCTCTTTCTCCCCAAAAGAAAGAGAGCGCCAACATAAAGAGTTAGCATTGGCGGGAAAGTGCCCAATACGGGACACCGCCAGGTTAACTCGAGAGGAGTCTTGTAGACAGCCTCAATAGCGTACGAGGATGCCCTACGAAAGTTGGAAAATTAACCAAACGCGGCCCAAGGTCAATTTAGAGATAGGAAAATTAGTGCTATATCTCTCGTTTGTAGTCTGTGTATTTATTATAAGTGCTAACGCCGATATTATGCCCATCAATTACATTATCCATTTGTTTACTGAAAACCATATTGTCCTTGCTCAAACTCTCACCCTATCATAATTTAAAAAAGCTACGAGGAAAGTCACTCTTAATTAATTCCCCACCATTAATGAATGCAAGTTCATTAATCATTTGATAGCCGAAGTGATTTCGGCGTATATATATATATATATATATATATATATATATATATATAAATATATATTAAATATATATAATATATATATATATTATATATATATATATATATATTATATATATATATAAAGGAGGGAAAATTAAACACTTGTAGAAAGATTGAGAGGAAAGCTGAAAGTTATTTATGGATAGTAGAAATAATATTCATTATGAAGGATGAAAGAAGAAAGGATGGTGATGGAGGTAATAAAAGGTGTTAAAACATTAACAGAATAATACAGAAGTTATGTAATAAATTCGGGAAATATGTATTTCCATTGGTAATTTATTGAAAATTAGGGAAAAGATGAAGGTATTATTGAATACTAACGGAATAAACATTTGGTAATATGAAAGGGAAAAATTATAGGAAAATATAATTTCTTAGTTATTTAAATTTAATAGCAGTAGACAACAGTAAGTTCATTACAACAGAGGAGTAATAATAAATTTAAAGAAAAAAATAAGCTGTTACAATTTAGATGAAAACAGGTAAGCTGAAGTTAAAGGTGAAATCACTTTAGAAATTTTGAGAATTCTAGAAGTTATCTAGAAAAGATAACCATGGAAGATAGGGTAAATGATAGGTCAGTATCCATATTCACAATACAAAGAATATTAAACTGTTGTAAGCATCGTAAAATTTATTTCATAAGGAAAAAAATATTCTTGTTATAATAATGCTGATAAGTGAAATAGATAAAATTATGGTGAAAATTTCTGAAGCAGTGTAACAGTTAGCTTGTTTATGGTAAAGCCAAAATATGCTTCAAGTTTTCTTTAAAATATTGACTAAGAGTTTATGACCATATGAGACCTTTTCCTATGCTTCTTTGACTCTGGAAACCTTTTCGACTCTGTAAGATTCAAGGCTTGGACGAAGATTCTAAAAGGATTGCGTCGAAGAGTGGTGTGTGACCTGAGGACTGAATTGGTGAAGAAACACAGTGCGTTTAGAATGTAGCGATAAGTGATTAAAAAGTTACATTGAAAATTAAAATGAATGATAAAACAAAGATAATAAGAAGTCATTGTATATAGGTTTCAAATCTGCAACCAAAAAAAAAAAAACACCAGGCGGGCATGATATGAATTATAGGGAAGCTCTATGCAGGTGCTAGTGAAATATGGTGTAGGTGGTAGGCTCCTGAATGGAATCAAAAGTACGTATGATGACGATAGTGAAAGCGTGTGTAAGAATAAAAATGAAGTCGAAGGGATTATTTTAATATTAATAGCGATTGAGGGAGACGTGTTATGTCTCCTTGGTTACTTCATTTGTATATGGATGGGGTTATGAAAAATTTAGAGGTGAAGTGCAGGGAAGTGTTAGAATGAATGAAATGGAGAGTGGGAGGTATAGGTGTCGGTGGTTGATGTATATTTGGATTATTTGTTGTGTGGTCCGGCGAATTATCTGAAGAAGAGTTTAAAGGGAGAATTATTAGAGTGCGAAGTTCGCAGGTTGTGTGACACAATGGGTTTGATGGAATAAAGTAGACAAGAGTAATAGGATATCTAATTGTGTGATCTGCAACATGGAGCATCCTCTCGGTTTAGGATTATGTGTGGATGGGTGAACAAGCTTGGATACAATGTGCTTAGTTTGTTATATTATGATTTTAGGATATTATGTTGGATGGGAAAAAGTGGAGTACGATATGATGCATGTTGATTGTATGATTAATTTTGTGAATTGGGGCAATTAGGTTACCTTGCGTGGGATGAAAGGACAATGTGTCTGTAGTGCGCGTAGAGGTCTTTGAGCATGTAATGGTGTTACTTGTGTTAATGCTATAGTAGTGAGGCTATTGATTGGAGATAAGAGCTATAATCTAAAGTACAACTGTTTCAGCATGGGCAATTCTTCAGTGTGTGAGAAGTATGAATTAAAATGAATATGCACATTAAATAGGAAATAATTTCGTGAAGAAATGAATGAGAGAATAGATGAAAGAATTGTGAGATGTTTTGTCATGGAAATGATGATGATAATCGTTGGTTTAAGTGGAATACGTTATATTGGTGAGTTGTGCTGATCGACTCGGGCTGTGGAGATCCGAAAAAGTGGATTGTGTCAGAAAAGGAATGAATGCCTGGAGGAGAGGATTTGAGTTTGGCAGAGGCGAGAGAAAGGTGCATAATTGGAGTGAATGGACGAGTCTTATTTGAGAGGTTCGGTCATATGGTTGTTTACCCCTAGGGCCAAGATTGAACCTTACATTATGTAGAGATGGTATATGAGTTGTGTACATTCGCTGGGGTCCCGTGAAGCTCTAGGGTTGACTTTATCTGAGCTGCGAACAAGCTCTCACTAAAGTATACACGTTCGGTATGGTTGGCTTTCTTTTTTTGAGTGTGTGTGTCTTCTATACTTCGTTTATAGAATATTATTATATATATATCATAATATATAATATTATATATAGTATATATATACCTATATATATAGTATAACTATATATTATTATGGTAATACTATATTTAAGGTTTAAGTATATATAATAAACTATATATATATATATACATCATAATATATATTAATTATATAATATATAATATATTATATTATATATATGATATATAATATATATATATATATATAATATTTATATTATATATATTATATATATATATTATATATATCTATATAGTATTATATATATATATCATCATCTTCCATCATCATCTTCATCATCTACATCATCATATTCACCTTCATTTACCAGGAGCTGTCGGAATACGGCTTGCGAGACATGACCGAAACAGAAAAGTAGCTCGAAGAATATGACACAAGTCGAAAGAAGCGCAGCCTTACCGCCGATTCGTGATTTATACATATTAGTTGTGAAGAACTCGTGTAGTGTCAGAAACACCTAGACTTCACGAACGCGACGGACACTCACTATGCATCTCGTCATCTTGCCCAGGTGGCCAAACCTACCTCTCACAAAACCCTTATTCACTATATTATGGCCCTTATTCTTCATCTCTGCAAATCACATATCTTCCTCCAGCATTCCTTTACTAACTTCATCCTACTTTTTCTTTGGTCTCCCCCCCCCAAATTTCCAGCACACTCACACTAAACATCCGTTTACCAACACAATATCTTTCATCTTTCAATGACCAAAACATCTCACCTACTTCATTATTCATCTCATTCCTTCATTCATACCATACACTCTACTAATACGTTCATTCTTCATTTATATTTTTTCTCACACAACACCCCTTAGATTGTCCATTTGTCCATTGACACATTATATAATTTAGATCCTAGACCTCTTATTCCGATCATAGCCTCCACCGTATCATATACCGATTAACACAGGTAACAACATTTCCCTCATGTAAGACCTAGCTCACTCAAGATCTCCTAGTCCTTTACTCCATCAAGTTTTAATTCACAGAACGACCCTCTGCCGTCAAAAAACATTTAAACTACACTAATGCATCATCGTTCCTTTTTTATCAACATATTCCAATATTTAAACTCAGACATTGTTCAAGCTGCAAATGACATAATTTTACACCGAGACTGTCCTCACTCAAACTAACCTTACTCTTATCCTACGTTTATTTCAAACCCTTTCTTCCCTGCCAAATTCTCTCTACCAATCCTCTTAACCTCTTTTCAGATCACTGCACAAAACCAAAATCATCCGCATGTAATAGGTAGGCACCTCTCACTCTCTTCCATTCTCCAATCATTCTAACACCATCATGCTGCCACCCCACCTCAATTCTTTCTAACCTATCAATTATACAAACTTGAATAACAAGGAGATCTAGCACATCCCTGCCTCATCGCTATAATATATAAACCACATCACTTTCCAATACCATTATTCTTACACACGTTTATTATCGTTAATACGTACTTTTGTCCCATTCAAAGCCTACCACAACCACCATATAACGCTAACCACTTCTATAGCTTCCTTATTAATACTATCATACACTTGTTGCAAATCTAAAGCCTATATACAAATTTTTCTTCTTCTCCCTTATTTCTTCACCATCATTTATTTATGTAAGATTATAATCACACTACGACTTCTAAAAGCACCTTGTTCTTCACTCAATCAGTCGTTCCAGTCACTGACGCACTCTTTCGACGAAAATACCAGCATATATCTTCCATTACGCACCAATAAACTGATTCCCCTTATAGTTTAAGTTACCACTCATCCTCCTTAACCTGATATAAGGGTACTATTACTTCTTCAATCCCTCGGAATTATACTTTCTATAAACTTTGTTACCACAACTTCAAATCAATCAATCACCATTCCGCCTCCCGTTCCTTGACATTGCTTTACATAATTTCATCTTGTACCTGCAGATTTACTTCTTCAACTATCTCTCTCTACCCATTACCTCCTCTACAACGACCACCCCAAAAAATAACCTATTCCTTCTTGTACCTTCAAACTACAACATTCGCTATACTCTTTATTATTTCATGATGCGCTTAGTGCATGGATTTCAAGTGTTCCTCCACAATCCCTAACATACCTTTCTCACTGCGCAAACACCATCCCAAATTCATTATTCTAAGCAAGATCCCCTTATTTCATTCTTATCTTTCGCGCTTCCTTCCAAAAAGATTCCTAATCCCTTGCAAGTCCCATTCATCCTCCTTCCAAACTGCATATTTACCTCATTTTTTCTCCTAGTATGCACCTTTTAGTACTTTCTTTTCTTCCTCATTATATATTCATATTCCTTCCTTTGCACACACTCATTTTTTGTATAAATTTATCAAATAATGTCTAATGATCTATATAACAATTGCCAACAAGTCGTCAGTTTAAAATTCAGAATCCAAGACATCTACTCTATGTAATTTTTAACTTACTAGCAACGCTGATCAAAACAGGTCCCATGAAGCAAGATTCATGTATTAACCTTATAAATACCATACAAATACCTATTAAAAACGCAAGTGACTCAATTAGCTATGAAATCCTAGAGTCAAAAAAATCCAACAAATGGATTCTTGTGTTTCTAGATGAAGTATTTTCTCAATCTCGATAAAATGCTCCATCATTAGCTCAAGTTCTTAATTTAGACTTTTAAAAGACACTTACTCTTGCCAGTAGTTCTGTGAGAGTATGAAAAAATAATTTCATTGCCCATATCAAAACTTTTTTTTTGCTGCCAAGGATTATTTTATCTCGAATTATAGATAATCGGTGTCCTATTTCAGTAGAAATATGACATTAGTTTCCAATCTTCACACTTTGTTACACAGATTTCACTTCTTATAACAATATATTTTTTAATGATTATTTTTACCAGTATATTATTTTAAACATTATATAATGGTCTCTACTTTATATAAAAAAATAATACTTATATATTTTCTATTTTATAACTATAACACGAAAGAGAACATCTCTCATC
>JABUQX010084232.1:52500-65941 GCA_015478945.1 Trachelipus rathkii | reverse complement strand
AGAGTAAGACGAAAGTGGTTGTAATTTATTAAGAAGAGAAGGACTAGTGGTGAAACAATAAGTCAAGCGAGCAAATTAAGGAATTGGTTAGGACGATCCGGATTGTGAGTGTGGGTTCTTTAATTAGTTTGCTCCAGATCGTTATGAGTAATGCCTGAAATGATTTCGGTCCATCCTCCACCTCTGAAATAACGGTATGAGAGGACCCAATCACTTCAGTGTTACGTACAATTGAATATCCTAAATAGAGGACCTCAGTATAGAAGATGAGAAGATATAACAGTCTGCGTGAGAAGTAGTTAAATATTCAAAAAAGGCGTGAAATAATTCTGTATCTTAGTAGGAGAACAGTAGCATAAGCACAAGATTATTGTAAGTAGAAGGAAGAAGATTTTATGAGCCTCACATGAATATACGAGAAGGGGTAGTTGTTAGGGGGAGTAGGGAGTAGGAGATTCTGAAGATTCTCGAGACTGTTACAGGAGTGTTTATGTTTACACTAGGCCTATACTTACATCACCTTTAGACGGATAAATATAATGAAATATAAGTTATTAGTATGGGAATTACATTAACGAGTTACGGAGATGAATTCTTAGCACATAGTGTGTCTACAGACAAGAGCAAAAGGTTAGGGTAAGAGTTTGAGAGGTGGTATTCTACGGATGCTGAATTAGAGTTTAAGCCGCAGGATGTTAGTAAAAGTACTAATAGAATCATTACATGTTGCATTAAAAATTGACATACACTCACACACATCTACAACCACACCAAGGTACTATAACGCAAAAACAACAAACAAAAGGCAACAGGCACGAAAAAAAAAACAGGTTAAAATATTCACACACACTAAAAATCATAAATGTTAACGCGATGAAAATCACGTATTTATAATAAAACTCCAAAAACAGGAAAAATTTAATAAGTTTGAAACCCTCACCGCACTCGTACAACCCTCAACAAATTATACAGGAAAAAAAGAGTATTAACAAGCATCAAAAAACTGTTATGTAATAAATTAAAATAATAATTGGCTATTAAATCGTTTTACTATGTTAAAACATCGTTTAAAAATAATAAAATAATAAAATGATAACACTAAAAACTTAAGTTAAAAAAAAACTAAGAAAAGAATATACCCCTACGTCTATCTACAACTCGTGTTTACAAACAACTCCAAAACTAACTATGTGCATCTAAATAACTAAATATGTATTTCATAAATTAAAAATTAAAACGGATATTCTTTTTCTTGTTTAAATGATAGTCAAAAATGTTACAATACTCATATATCCATGGAAATATATAAATACACAATATGGTATATTGTTTCGAGGAACAACCAATAAAGTTAGCCCGCTTAAATAACTGTAAATTCAAGATTATTTTAAAATATACCACAAATTCCAATTCAGTAATTTCTTAGGCCTAGTCACTCTCAACACCATATCGGAGTCTCCTCTCAGTAGACTACACCAACAGTCTATACACCAGCACACGCTGATAACTAGTTTATTATATTAATACGATAAGTTATATATTTTTATAAAGTATTGTTATTATTTATATCTATTTATTATAATATATATATAAAATGTTTACAAACGTGTTTAATGCACCAGTTTAATATATTTAATAATTAATATATATATATTTATTATACATATATATATATTTAATTTATATATTTATGTATTATATATAAATATGCTTAAATTACACACGACATGAGAGGCGTCTACATAGGTATGAGAGCACACTCACCATGTTCAATGAGCAGAAAAAACTAAAACATAGCTAGAACAGATTTTAATAATTTTAATAAGGTTACACTATCTTATATATGTATGTTATAGCATGTATACATATAATCTTCCAAATAGATTCTAAAAGCACATTCAATTGAAAATGTAATTTCTCTCACGGCCCTACCATTTTTTAATACCTAGAATGCTGTGGTTTTTATTGGATAAAAGTATTTATATTTTAAATAAGCAGTTCCTTTTAAGAATTTGAAAAAGTAGACGTCATAGTAGATGTGAAAGTTCAAATATATGTAATTATTTCATATAAATGTATATATATGATAAATTAAGCTATATCTATAAAAATAAATTATATATAGAGATTATAATATTTATCTAATATGAAAAGTAATCAGACACTTTTGATACAGACATCTTAAACATTTTGCCACAACATAAATAATTTCGTACTATTACGGAGAAGAGAAACAAAAGGTCATATACTTCCGTTCTCGATTAAGGTAAGAAAGATCTACTTACGTTCCGCGTTATATCAATGAATATGAACGTCATTCGAGATCAAATGGCGTCATTCGCCGCCGCTCTCCGTAGGGCAAGAGTATGTTTTACACATCCTTAATGTGACTAGAGCTAGCGAGACATCGAGAATTGAGTCGGAAAGATAGGACATGAGAGAGAATAGCTATTATTATTTGTGGTGTAGATTTTTCTTATTAATTGATATAGATGCTCACAATATTAGGTTCCTATTTTTATACTATTTGTCTATTATATAATTATTACTATAGATTAATTACAATTAATCTTTTATTTAATTTCAATATTTAAAAAATCTTAAAAGTTACGACTTAGAGTATTATAATTTCATAACGTTGCACATACACCATATAGTACGCCCTGATATATACTATATATCTTATTTTATACATAATCTATATTTTTAATATATAAAATAATTATATTATATTAATATATATATTTTAAAATAAAATAGTTTTTTTTTTTAACTAATATAATATTGACCTAAATATTATTATCATGATAATTTTTTATATATAAAATTTTTTTATTAATACACTATCTATAATAAATATATTATTGGAGTATATATATAACCTATATAACCTATATATATAATATATATAATACTCTGCGACGTTTGGATTATAATTGCTCAATATCCTTGAGCGCATTACCCGATAATTATCATTTCAAAATTAATCCCACAAGGTGTATTGTGGAGCGAAGGATAAGGTAATGTAAAATAGGTTGAAGTAATACGTCAGAAGATTACTTTTTGGAATATATACAATAAACTATGGTGGATTTTCATCCCCTAGAACACGATAAGTTAGATATAGATGAGTGTGTAGGACCAATGGTATGCAGCCAAAGGGGTCCAGTCAGTAGGAGTGAGCCGGCCTGGTCGCGGGATGCTGCGCGAGTTACATGCACGCGGCAGGCTACCGTGGTAATCGTATACGGCGACGGTCTGCAGGTGAGGGGTGTAGTTGGGTTTGTCTCGTAACAAATATATCCTATAGTGGTATGAACCCTTCTGAGTCACATGTGACTGCCTGACACCTAGTCCTGGCACTTGACTCTCGTAAGAGTGAGGTCGAATGTCCTTGAGGACAATGTAATTTGATACCCTATAATATGTCGTGCAGTGCTCTGTACGACAGGACTAGGGGAGAAGGGTCCGTGTGAGGGTATATACAATAAACTTTATCCACATTCATTAAAGATTCTTACTTCTAATAACACCCTCTACACAATAGATACACGGGCACAAAATGCACGCGCCTACCACAAATCCTCACTCAATATCGTTTCGCGACATTCGACCATCCACACAACCAATATCTATTGCATATTAATATACATATTATTATGATGCAGAAATAATGCTAATATGAAAAATTAATATAAAAATTATATCTCTCCAAACTCGTGTGCTCTTGCATCGATGTATACATACATGACTACTAACAAATCGTATATATACATAGTACTGATACTATATCTATAATAATATTAAAGTAAATATACACAATATTATATATTATATGTGATAATATATTGTAAATGATAGATTGAATACCGATACCGTGGTATCTGATGATAATTAGTATAAAATGGTAAATAAATGTAGTTAATTAAAAGAAATAATAACGACTATGATTTAACTTGTTATTAATTATCATAATATAGTAATATATTGATACCATACATTGGTCTCCGATATTATATATTATATATAGAGAACTCAAATTATATAATTAATTAGTATAAAGCTTACGTATAATTTATAATAAAATAGTTACTGCTATTTTAATTATTGGTAGGTTTAATTTAATTATATTTATTAACTATTAAAACCTTCCCCACATATTGGTAGGTATTATAATAGTTATATATAATAATATATATATATAATATATATATTATAATATTCTCTTTATAGTACACCGTACATGGCAAGTAGATAGTCTGATGAGAAGTCTCTCGGCTTTATTATAATATACACTCGGAGGAATACTATATATACAGGTGATTAATAGCAATACTATATATATATATATAGGAGCCTCTAGTATTTATATATATACCCTCCGTACTCTATATATTGATTATACGATGAGTGAGGGTCCCATCCGGAAGACCCTATCGATACTTACTTATTATAGTATTTTAAATAATAGGGGTGTTACTAATATAGTCAGGTGAGTCCCTTTCTCAATAATAAAACACCCGGGCTTTCTAATTTCCTGCTCGATCGACTTAACGCTTCACCTCGTGAATAACACTTCACCATTCTTGGGCTCAAGATAACAACATAAATTGTTCTTGGAACGCGAGATATTACATGGTATGCTAACGGTGGTCCGTCAAAGGAAGCCTGGAGTTCTTTTCGTTGCGGGAATTTTTTTCCTCTAACCAGGCTACTCCAGTTATGTCTAAAGGGCCTTTAGTTTCGTCCCCCTTCAGTACGGAAGCGCTGCGGACCAACAAAATCTGGGAGGCCCCAACTCCCATCATCCTCTACCTAGGAAATCCTGCTTTTAAGCTCTGTAGATATAATAGCAGAACTATAAACCTGTCTACCATACAAATAATAATATATTTCTTTCAAATCCCTTGACTTAACTAAATCTCTAGGCGATCAGTGACTGTTGGCGCATCAATATCTTCTTTTTGATATAGGAACTAACATAAGCTGCAGATACTCGGGGGGAGTTGTACACTCTAATATTTTTAACCATCACTTTGACGAATATCTGCACTCATTATAATCACATAGATAATGCACGCCTTACTCACGCATGACTATATGCAATGAGTTATTGAAAAAGCCCATACTTGTTCGTTTGATGCCTCTTCTTTCCAGCTGCTTCCCTCTATTGTGGAATTCCTTGCTTCTCTGATTTTTAAAACTGAGTTTAAATCTTCATCTTTCTTAAAGTTACGTCTGCCTTCAACCTGAGAGATTGCGTTTTACGCTTGGCCTTGGGTGTTTTTTTTTTTTCTATATTGTAATTTATTTATATTATATTACTAATATGAATATATTATATATTACATACTATATATACTATAAGAATTAAAAGATTCCTTACTTTATTCTATACTATATATTATAATATATTATATATGTAATATAATATTAATATATATATATATATTAATATAATATATATATATGATATAATATATAATATATTAATTATAATATATATATAATATATTGAATATAATAATTAGTATTATATATACTACACTAATCTGTACTCGAGTATATTATGTTTTTGATCGAAACTCCAGCGGCTTTTTGGCCTCAATATTTTGTCCTGTCCCTAAGATTGTCAGATAAAGATCTCTTCCAAACAGTCTTTTATTCAAAAGTATATAAAATAGCATAAGAGAACTCGCTCTATTACAATATAAATAAATAAATATATATATATATATCCACTGTGATAAAATTTAATTTTGGCTCAAAGCCTTACTATATATATTTTTAATTATTATTCAAAAAATATCATACTTAAAATATTATTATACTTAATATATATTTATTAAATATATATATATATTAAGTTATAATATTAATTAATAATTATATAATATATATAATATCTAATATATATTATATATATATATATAATATTAATATTAATATTTATATATTTTATATAATATTGTAAATATAAAAACAAATAATTTTCTATTTTATATTAAAACGCATTTGCATACATATATTCTATACATATACTATATTTATTATATATTATAATATGTATATATATTAATATTATAATAATTAATATATTATATTATATTATATTATATATATATATATATTTAATATACATTAATTATATTAATATATATTATCATATATATAATTATCTATATAATAATAATATATTATTATATATATAATTATAATATATATATATATATTATATATATATATATAATATATTAATAATATATCTATTATAATATAGTATTAAATATACATATAAATTACATATTTTATCTAATATATTATCTATAATTATATAATTAATATATATTATATATAGTATATAATAATATTAATTATATTATTAATATATTTTTCGATGTATAATAAATTAACAAATATATTATAAAGAACTGTTTTATATTTATATATATATAATAATATATAATATATATATTTATAATATATAATATATATATATAATATATATATATTATTATATTATTCATATATATTATATAGTATTATATATAGTTATCGTAAAAAAAATATGATACCAATATAAAGAACAAAAATAAATATGAATATTATTAATTCATAATAATTATTATCATATATAATTTATTTATCAATTTATATTAATATACATAGAGGAATATAGTTTTCTATTATTGCTATATATTTTTTATTATGAATCAATATTTAATCATTATATTATTATTTATTATAATTCATTAATTAATTATTATTTAAATTAAAATTATTATATTTTAATTATATTATATTTTATATATTATATTATTATATTATATATATTTATATATTATTATATATTGTATATCATATTATATTATTAATTTATTATATTATATATTAATTATATATATATTATAATTATGTTATTTATTAATATTATTATTATTATTATAATTATTATTATTAATTATTATATTATTATTATATTATATTATTTAATTATTATTTATATTATTAATTATTTTATTAATTATTATTATTATTATTATTTATTATTATTTAATTTTATTTAATATTATTAATTATTATTATTTATAATTAATTATACTCCAATTCTATTATCCTCCATGTGGGGTACTATTATTCGCTCCTGTCGAGTTGGATATAACCAGCTAATTATCTTCATCTTCTGAGCCCACGAACATTCATTGATCCTAGTAAGCACTCAGAAAAGCATTTTATCGTCTTACAATGCGATTTCTGTATGACCAGTTACCTTGAGCTTATTACACAACTAGTAGGGTTTTTTCCACCTTTCGAGTGTACTTAGAGCATCTTCTTATTACCATTTAGGTACTTTAAAAATTTCGATATCAATATCCCAGTAGAGCTTTATCATCCACAGATGATCTTGAGCTTCTAGGCGCAAAATGATCCAATGCTTGAGGTCCAGGAGCTCTGCTAAGAAAAAAATGTATAAAAGGAAGATATTCCAGAATCATTAATATTAAGTCAGTTCTTCATTATCATATGATTTTCGACTAGTCCGAAATATCCATTCTTCATAATATTCTATTATTAAATTTAATTATTAAATTATTATTAATTTAATAATTATATTATTATTAATTATTATTTATAATTATATATTATTATTATTATATTTATTATTTTATTAATTATAATTTATTATTATTGATTTTTATTTAAAGTTCATTATTCATTTTTATTATTAATTTAATATATTATATTTATATAATTTTTTATTTATTAAATTCATTATTTATTTAACAGTTTTTATTAGCTTAAGTGTATTATTTTGTTTACTGTGTTCTAAGTCAAGATTTATTTATTCATTAATTATTATTATTATTATATTATTTATTTATTATTATAATAAATTATAGGTCAACCAGGTTAAAGGGCTTTCCTCTCTACCAAAATTTATTTTGAGAGTTTATTATCTTGATGTATTATAATGTATCTATTTTTATTAATATTGTATTAAGCAGCTTTAAAAATGAATTTGAAAAAAAAACTATATTATTCATTATATTTTATTATTATTTATTCATCTATATATTCAACTATATTTGTTCAGATTACTTACTCATATAGAGTATGTATGATATCGAGATCATTATATTACTTATTATGTACATTAATTATTATTATGATATTTTTTCTATTATTAATTCTAACATCTCACTTTTATACATTCATTGATTATTATATATTAATTTTTTATATACATAATGAAAATCCGCAATTCATACCGCCATTATAATTTAATATTATTTTATGTATAACATATGATTATCAATATTGTCAATATTCTTAATATCCAAGAATATTAATATAATTTAACTGAGCATAATATAGTTATTATATATCGAATATATAATTTATTTACACTAAATTAGAAAATTATATCATTATGAGTAAATTATTATTATTATGTATTATTGCTTACTATTATCTACATTTTAATGTTTTAAGCTAATTATAATATATATTAGGTATTATTTTGTATATTTATTCTGAAAAAAAATATATACAGACGAATCCCTTGTCTATTTAATGCAATTATACATAATTATCGCACACGAGAGATATTAATAATGTTATTTTTTTCATGTCTGTAAGTATTGCGCTAATAGTGTATATAACTTCATTTTCTAAGCTATATAGGTCGTGTACGATACATTCATTCCGAGACGACTTTTGCTAAGGAATTATAAGTTTTCCAGTACTTACCATAAGCGAAATACAGATTACTTTCAAATTTACTATCCAAGATCTTTTATATTTTCACACCTAATTATAACTCTACTGATATAAACTATAAGTTTTTTTTCACTTTGTGTATAAGCACACTTCATCTTCAGAAAAAGATAGCCACAAAAGATTTTATCATTAAAGTCTCGGTTAATTCAATAAACTATAAGGATACGAGTGTTTATATCGATACTAATATTACGACATTATTTTGTATTGTTTATTCACTATGATTTTACTTATTATGTCATTTGTTATATTTATTATTATTCATTCTAATTTATTTGAAACTATTTATGATGATTATTATTATTGCTGAGTATATAAGTATTTATTTTTATTTCAATCTTGTTAGTATTTATATTTTGATTCTATTGAGTAATAACTATTATTGTGAGTTTATTAGTATGAATCTATTTAATTATTATTGATTAATTATTATTATTATTATTATATTATTAATGTCTATGTATTAGGATCTTATTATTGACTGATGAGTATTATTCACTAGTGATTGTCACTCAACTTGAGTGTATTAGTTCCAGATATATGTGATTGAGTTATTATATATATTTTATATTATTATTTATTATAGATGAGAATGTACATTGATTTTGTAGTATTATTCATTATCATTAGTTAGAGCCGGAGTTAGTGTCAGTATATATAATTTTATTAGCCGGGAGAACGGAAAACTGCGGATGTCGCCGCGGCGGAGCCACACCGAGGACCTCCCCTAGCCGGACGCCCTGTGGTTATGAGATCACGTGTGGAAAGATGACTCAGGGGGACCACTTCCGGAGTAAAAGCACCATAGCCGAGATGATGATTCGGATAATAATAAGATCCAATAATAATAATAATAATAATATAATAAAAATATAATAATAGTAAATAAATAAAGAATAATAATGAGATTGAGATCTAATAACACACACAGTGAATAACGGCCATAATAAATAATACAATAATAATTAAAGTATATAAATTAATAATATAATATATAAAAATTAATTTAATTAATAAATAGTAATTACCACTGAGATTGGATTGAAGTACTATAATATTAATAATAGTACTTAACTACTACTACTATAACTTTTATCTACTACTACTACTTATACATACTTATTATAACTTACATTATCAAAATACTACTATATAATAATTATACTTAATAATAATAATAACTACTACTACCTAGACTAATTAAAATAATAAATAATAAAATATACATTATAATAATAATAATAAAAAAAATAATTAATTAATAAATTAAATAATATATGTAATATATATAATTAATAAATAATAATTATAAAAATAAATTAAATAATATAATATTAATAATAATTAATAATAAATTAATGAGCACTAAACAATAGAGATATAGGAATAACAATATACAATAGAAAATGATAATATATAAATAATAAATAAAAAATAAATAATAAAAAATAAAAAAAAACTAAAATATCTAAATAAAAATAAAAATAACTAGAATCAATAATAACAATAAATAGTAATCAAAATAATAAATAACAATAATAAAAACAATAACAATAACAAATAAAATACAATACTAATAAGACCATACAATGATAAATAATAATAATAATAAAATAATAATAATAAATATATATAATATACATAATAAATAAATAATTGTATATCCATGAAATAATAATACTAATAATAATAATAATAATAATTATAATTAATAATAATAATGTCTTACAAAGTTATAAGTTTGCGTCAATCAAGTTCCACATTCAGAATTTATATTCGAGTTTCAATTATTTATTAATTCGCGTTCCCATTAAATTATTAACGAATCGACATTCATTTATTTATACATAAGAGAAGAAAAGTTTTCCTAAATTATAATCCAAATATTTAAAGAAATATTTTAATGTTAGAAATATTTATTCTTACACCCTCAAATTTTACAGCATCAATTTAAGATTATTATTAATAAGCTTTTGAAAAATATCAAAATACTAAAACGAAAATGAGAATTCCTGATGAATGTTGGAATTTTTCTGCATAAGTATCACTGTTCTTTTGATGTAAAATTATTCAGTTATTTAGAAACTTTTTTTTTTCGCATACTATTGGGTTAACTAACTATATATAATATATATATAATATATAGTATATATATATATACTATATCATAAATTACTACTCCGAATTCGAACTGACATTCGTTCTTTTATATGAGGATATGGTTAGATTGTAGAGTAAAACTCATTAAAATTTATTCAGATTTGATTATTCTTTGAGGATATTTCCTTAATAAGCTTTCATTCTTAACTTATTTTAGTTATATTCTCCAAATTCGATAATTATTATAGATTATTATTTTAATATATATATATATATATATATATTATATATTAGATATATATATATATATATTATTACAATAATAAAAGTTCGATGTAACTTCTACTATCAGTATAATAGATTATAACTATTTAAATTATATATTTAAGTTTATAAATAGCTGTGCTTCGCGACTCCGAATGCCTTTATCATTATCATGATCATCATATAATGTGATTCAAGCCGTGTGTATAGTAGCAAGCTTCTCTAATTTATACATCCGAAGAGCGATACTATTCTCCTGAAATTTAAACCTTGCTGATATATGGAGAGGACTCTGAATATGTGAGGAGGAGGAGGATCTTGCCAAAAGACGTTATATAGTACTGACATTCCTTATATTCTGGGAAGAAATGGTAATCAGTAGATAGTCAAAGCTAGTAAATATCTTTGAGACTCGACTTTTAAAATGGTCATACAGAGCTCGGTTCGATTGTGTAGCAAATTCGACAACATTTATCGTTACAAATACGCGAAGAGGTTCGGAGGCGAGATCGATAGAACTCGCGGAACAGCGAGGGTTATCTATTTTTCGTAACATTCATGCACACAACCAGAGGATCACTTGTGCAGTCATCATATCTTGAACTGTTTAGCAAACAATTTCTTCACTGTTTCAAATCCAGTAGATCCTCTTGCTATTCCCCGACTTCCAACTTCTGATAAAATTGACAATTTTTCTAATATTTATTTTAAGAGTATATTTTGATATTCCTTTCCTTATCATAATGTTTCTGTTTCTTTTTAATACATAATGAACCCAAAAAGTAAGAAGTGTCGGCCAAATATCGACCATATTAACCAATACACCACGAATAGGCTGTAGAATTCATAACCCCACAAAAAAATGGCCGATACTGCCCGAAATATGAGGGTTCACAAAGGGGTAAAATGGGACTTTCCGAGGGGTAAAGATAACGAGTTTGGATGGAGTAAACTAGAGCAATTCCTAGTTATCAGTCGGCGAAACACAAAAATATCACTATATGTACATATTTCAAAAGAGTATAAATCCCACCGCGATCAATTCGAGTATAGAATTGGAACAACTTCTTTTATATACTTTTAAGTATAACTTACTTATATATTATTCTATGCTAACTTAAATGATTTCTCACATATACTCACATAAAATATTAAATTTTTATTTTCTCCTTGGAAAAAAATCAAATTGATTCAAACCCCTTTTAACAGAATATTTAAAATTTCTTCATATGTTCTTGGAAAAATATTGACTTCCAAAAACGGGTTCTGGAAAGATGTGTTAATAGCCTTTACATCAAATATTGTGTTCTGGAAATAGTACACAATTAAATTTACAGCTAAATCGTTCAATCAGAGACATTTTATTGAAAATTATCTTTTATTGAAAGAATCAAATTTAAGAAATTTGATTAAAGGATAAATTTTTTCATTATCAAATTTAAGTAAATTTTTAATACTGGTAAAATATTAAAACCATTTTTATGTCAATGTTTATGCTTTCTATTTTGTCAACAGTTATAGTGACGATGTGCCTGCGATCATGCTCTCCGGGTTCAAGCCACTGAAACCTAAGAGCTTTTCCATCAGAACTTTTAATCAATTATGGCATCTGCTTTATCTGTTATGAATGTTCATTTTGCTTAAGTAAAAGTTACAAAGGACAGCAATTATGAAATTTAAAATCAAGTACAGGAATCGAAACTATAAAAAAAGTTATTTTTATAATTTATATAAAATTTATATTCAGAAATTTAATTCACAGTGAAATAAAATTTTTAACTTTTAACTTGGATTATGTGTTTTAGTAGTTAATATGTCTGCTTAAATTTATTGGTTTCGATAGAATATGCACGAGAAGTCTAAAATAAGATATTAAAGTCTTTCTGTATTTGGCACATTATATTATTTTCACAAAATTTTATTTGATTAATTTATATTCAAGCAATCAAAATGGATTTTATATACACAACACACAAAAATATTGGCATTGCTAATTTCTCAAATTGGTTTTCTTCCCTCTTAGTTAAGTGTATAAATCTAAGCCTGTGAGGTTTATCACTATATTATGGCACTTATAATAATATATATTAATCAGTTATAATTTAGAGTTTGACTGATATGTTATGCGCATAGATTGGATAACGATTAATATAATATCAGACCAAGCGTAGCTACCTTCCTCGTAGTAACTAACATATATATATATATTAAATAAGAGTTCTAAAATAACAATATTTATATTATACCAGCTTATAAGATATAAGTGATTTGACCAGTTATTTTTCTGGAACACTAT